>JAOEHI010000004.1:1541654-1557722 GCA_025447815.1 Percopsis transmontana
CAAAATATGTAGACAAAATAGTACGCAGTTTAAAAATATATATAATATAATTAGAGATTACTGCTTCATGAAATATATATTTTAATTCTTAGTAGGTTATTTCTAAGCATCAATAAGATAAATAAAATGTCTCTACACTGATGAGGCCAAACAAAGGTGGTCTATTTAAAGGTGCAGTAGGCCACTTTGGGGAGCTGAGCAAAAATGAACAAATATTTAACAACCAGCTATCCATGTTCAATTTAGCCAATCAGATGCAAGAATACTCTTACCCGTTCCTACCAATCACAATGATGCACACTTGTACACTTCCCAATTTGCCTGCATGCACCTTTGTCCCTTTATAGCAAATAGTACCCTGTAATAATTAATTATCAGCCCCATTTGTAATAGAAAACTATTTAGTTATATACCAGATTTTATTACAAGTTACTTAAGTTTATCCTGTAATCCTGAATTGTGTCGAATATCTAACATGATTTTCTTTTCATTGAATGTAGATCCCTTCATTTGGTTCCTTATCCTCAGCCTCATTTAAACTTTTGCTATTATTTTACCAGGCCTTTATCCCTCCATCCATCCATCCATCCGTCCGTCCATCCATCCATCTATCCATCCATCCATCCATCCATCCATTCCTCCATCTCTTCCCTGTCTTCCAGAGCTGTGGAGTGTGACAATGGTGTTTGTGTCCATTGCTATCAAACGCCATTATCACACTAAATAGCTGCGGTAAGATGTGAACCTTCACCTACAGAGGTTAAACATTTTCTCTGTTCCTTTTCTGTACTTATTTCTATTGTATTCTCAGTATACTATATGTTATGAACTAAATTAATTCATAACTAAAGAATTGACAACTGAAATACTTTCATTAAAAATTTGCATATTTAATCATTTTTTACACTGCAATAAATTCACCAAATATATAACCTACTGTCTATTTATTTTATATGTAACTCTATGTGATAGTTGTGTACAGGGATGGGCGCAGATAAAAAATAAACAGTGAATATGGATACAGAATGCATGTATGTACAGTATGACCCAGTTTCCTCTAGATGGGAAGAGCTAATTTGGTGTGTACATTGTAATCTACAGTGTATGGAGAAAATAAATGGCTCAAATATTTCAGGTTTAGTCTAAGACTGCTTAAGCAAATGTGTTAATGTAATCTAGATCTTATAATTCTATAGGATACTTTAAATAACATGAATAAAATATATTAAAGCGTTATTACAGAGGTTGAACGTTGTATTTATGTGGAATTGCTAGTAAGCCCTTTTTGATAATTTTTTGATTGATATTAAAGTATGTCCTTTAGTGAAGGAGTGAGAATCATTTGAAAAGTGCCATTTAAAAGTACAAAAAATAACCTAATTATATTGTTCTGTAAAGAAAAACAATATGTAAATACATAACATTTATATAACACTGTTGGCATAAAGTATGAACTAGATCTAAAATATGTAGGTCATGTTCACTAAATCATCACAGTTTATTCAAAAACAAATGAACCAGTTTATTTTCCATTAGATTAGTTAAACTGCTCATTTGTGTTAAATCATCCCCGGAAACCCAAATCTCCTCCGTGGCTCACTGTTTATTTTTTTAATGTCTTTACACGGTTGTAGGGGAAGGGGTAGAGAAAATGTGAGCCTATGAGCAATGGGAGGAGTAGAGAGGAATGCGAGCCACTCAGCACAGAGGTGTGGGAAGGGCATTCACTCTGAGTTTCAAACCAAATCAACAATGTTATGGGTAACTAGACACAAACTGAGGAGTGCAACTTTAAAAAACTCTTATATACCAGCTATCAATTAGAAAATATGCTTTCCAAATGTTTCAAAACCTTTAGCCACATGTAAATGTTTAAAATAACATATACACGTTAGAGACAGAGGAAAGATGATATAGTCCTTCCTTGAATCTGAAGACAGATTCTTCATTTTATAGTTTTCCTTCATCTTGGTAAAATCCCAGTATGAAGTCCATAGAGTCACAAAGTACACCGGTGGAATACACTGAACCAGTGCACCACCTCGTTTAGCAGATAACAATGAAGATATGAAAGACAGGCATTCTCATCATTCTATCAAGACTTTCCCTTGACAGAGGGTCCAAATGTCTTTTTCTTGGGTGTGGCTGGGGCTGGGGCTTTAGGTTTAGGTGCACCAACCGGCCTCTTTGGTTTCGGCTGTAAGGATGTGAGGCTGAGGAGCTCACAGTACTTGTTGCACTGGTGCAGAGCTTTGAACTGGTCAATGAAGGAGGTAGCACAGTTCCCTCTGAAACCTTTGTACCTAGAAAAATGGCCTTTAAACATGAGAGCTGTGCTGTTTACATTGGCATAATTCTAAAACAAGAATGTCTTCATAAAATCGGCCTACTCACCCTTTCTTGCTAGTTGCTATTCCAACATCGGTAAGTTTCATGCCCACGCCTGCAAAACCACATACAAAAAACCAATGCTTGGGATTCTTTATAGCTACTAAAAACACAATTGGACACACAATACAGACACAGAAACTTGTTCCACTGACCTTGCATGTCAGTAACCAGCAAGTTGCCGTCCGTCTTGTGGTAGACCCAGTGTTGAAAAGCACAGCACTTCTGCCCCGCCTCGGAATCCCGTCTCATCAGGTTGATCTCTTTGCCGTCCCGGACCGAGTACTTGACGAAGTCGCCGATCAGCTCCTCCTCCAGCGTGGCGTAGGGGATGTCGTTGGACGGACGATGAACCAAGTAGATGGGAATGATTCTAGTTGAGGGAAGAACAAGCGTCGCTCACTTTATGAGAAGAGACAATTAGACGCGACGAAGCTAGGTGTACAGGAAGACACAGTTGTAGGCCTATGATACCGAGCTGCATGTAGCTACTCACATTGGGACTTCTCCGAAGGATTCAGCCGACTTGGCCACGTCATTGTAGGCCTTACAGTACTCTCTCGCTGTGTTCTGAACTTGGCATTCCTTTAAATAAAGACCCCACTTACAACTTTTAATTTAAATAGAAAAGACAGATTCTGATCTATTTATATGGATTCGGCATTTTGAATAATAGTAAGTGGCAATTAATTGAAGTACCACATATTGTTTCATTCCATCCAATGGTAGTGTATTATCTAATGTCCACACACATTTACATCATTTAGCAGATGCTTTTATCCAAAGCGACTTACAATTACATTGTTCTATTACATGGAGCAGGTATAGGGTTTAGGCATCTTGCTCAAGGGTGCTCAAGGCTCAAGGATGTTTACGGGTAAGCCGACTCTGGGGATCGAACCCACGACCTTGCTAATGTGCTCATTTTAAACAGTTATATGGATATTTGAACTGCATTTACAAATACTAAGAAATTGAACTACATGATTATGGTGTCTTCCTTTACCTCGACAGCCAGATTAAAATTTTTCTGAACCAGGTCGTCATTGTTGTTGGTCCCGTAGCTGATGGAATTGTGCACTTTAAGCACACAGGCGTGCCCGGGGGATAACATGGGAACCAGGCCGGCCTGCAGCTTGGCCCGGAAAGCTTTACGGTGCATCCCCTCGCCAAAGTGGAGCTTCTCAGTGATGATGCTGGCAGGCTGGTTCTCTGCAAAGTACTGTTGAGAGAGGAAGTCTTCTCTGAACAGCAGCCTGGAACAGTGGACATCTTCCTCCTCCCCCTCCCCCGGGGAAGCTGGAGAGAGAGAGAGAGAGAGGGAGAGAGAGAGAGAGAGAGAGAGAGAGAGAGAGAGAGAGAGAGAGAGAGAGAGAGAGAGAGAGAGAGAGAGAGTGAGTGAGAGAGAGAGAGAGAGAGAGAGAGAGAGAGAGAGAGAGAGAGAGAGAGAGAGATTAACATAACGAAAATGCAGCCATTTTTACCCTACAGCAGAGAGCCTTTAACCACCCTTCTATTTTCTGTCTTTTTTTTTTTTTAAATGATTGTAAAAATTCAGGTTAAATTCAGGTTGTAACCCTAGTTATTTGAGTAAAGAGCCTGTACTGGTGGGGTCGTTCTGTATACAGTACATACAGTATGGAATATATAATGTAACATGAGACATTGTCTCAGTATGAACAAAAAAACAGTAAAAATGTTCTTCTGTTCATCTTTTATCACTACAGTACACTAAGTAAGTAAGATTTCAACCTCAACCTATGCTTGACGTTTTTGGGTTGAAAAGATAAGATAAGATAAGATACACTTCTTGCTAATTCATGAATCTCAATCTTAGTCTATCCAAGGTTTTATGTGTTTGTTTGATCATTTCTGAAACACTACTGTCGACAAGCATCTGCATTGTGCGGAGAGGGGTAGAGGGCAGTGTGAGCCAATGAGAGCCTAGGGGTAGGGGAGGTGTAGGTGCAGGAGGGTAACTCCAGACACAAATCGAGGAGTGTACCTTTAATATAGTCGTTATTTAACTTGCACACTTCCAAAACTCACGTGGGAGGGTTTTCGAAGATGCAGGGATGACAATCTCACTCAGCACTGTCAAAAAAAGTTAAACGAAACTGTGTTAAAAACACTGTGGTACCAAAGGTTAGGTTAGTTCAAATGGTAGTAACATCGTAGCCCTCTTACCCTCATATGTAAGCACATAGTCCAGTGTGACTGATCCATGTGGACTACTGAGACAACAGCGGTATTTGCCCAGGTCTTTATGGGAAGCCTTAGAGATGGTCACTGACACTCTACTCTCGTCCCCTGAGCTGCAAAGACAAATATTGTCCACAAACCTTGAGCCTGTGCTTCAGTGAGATGAGTGTAGTGATACAATATCTATAATATAATCTCTAACTCTAATGTTAGCCTTTCTGATGCTAACCTGTTTTGAAAGACCTGTGACGAACATCAGGATGTAGGCTAATGTATTGTTGATTTTAGTTGTTTTTGATAGTCACTAAGAGATGTTGACTGTTAAGTAAGTTAATGTTCAAATGTTTTGCTCTATAGCAACAATTCGCTGTGCTCCAATGAATTAATGGCTTTGTGAAATTAAACATTAACAGATGTTCTTTTTTCCTACTGATAGTCATAGTTTGGCCTATATATAATAGTTGACACCTAATACCAAATATTTGCCAAAAATAGATTTATTAATCTGAAATGAGAGAGAGCACCACAAAGTATTCTGGTGTCATATAAGTCTAACCGATTTTATAATCGAATAACTGTACTATAATGATTTATAGTACAGTAGTATAGGACATAGTACCAAAGTATAGTACATAGTACTATGTGTACTATAATGATATGTTAACTCGATTGATAAACGGAGCTCTGCAAAATGTGGACACCTTCTCTTGATCTCGGCCAGGACAGTGCCTTCTCTGCTCCAGGTGACCATGTAGTCTGTGAAGACGGCGGAGAACTGACACCACAAACACAGGCCCTGTGGGTCCTCGCTGACCGACGCAGGCTGGATAGGCTGTACCACCTTGGGTTCTGTACAATTAGAGCGAATACTGTACTGTGACGTGACATGCCTATCAAAAGCCTAGTGTTACTCCCCTGCTGTTACTTTGAATTAAGGGGTGTTATAAATAATAACAACACTATCAAATAATAATACCAAAATATCCTATTACTGTACCTTCTTTGTGCATGTGGGATTTCTGTTTGATCACTTCACTGTAGGCCTTTTTCCGAGCTGTTTCCACGCCTGCTTTGGGCTCATCTTTCTTTGCCTGGATGGAACCTTCTGCCTTTGCTATTTTGGACTCAAAAGCAACAATCCTTTTGGCAAACTTATTCTCAGAGAGGCGTCGCCGTTTGATTACATCATCATTCAACTGAGTAACTGGTGGGAACTCGTTAGGGGTTCCATCACATGGTGGCTGTGTCCCCTGGCGAGCCTTATCCACCGGTAGCTGGGCCTTTTTCTGAGCGCTGTTCGTCTGAGCCGCATCGTTCTTGCTGGGAATACCTGCGGCTTTATCTTTAGACTTCCCAGCCTTAGCGCTAAGCTTGTCCTCCAACACGTCAGTCTTCGCTCTTGCTGTCTTCTGTTTGGCTCCAGTCTCCTCTTCAGCCCGTGGCTCCGCTTCACTTTTCACTGCCGCTACATTCTGGGACTGTTTCTTCTTCTTCTTGCCCTGTGGCTTGGTGGGGACCTTCTCAGCCACCGCAGTCGGCTCCATCACATTTACCGAACCATTCTCTTTGCCTTCATGTCCAGTCTGGGAGCTGCACTGGGTAAGGGCTCCTCCAACAGGGATGTGAATGTCTTGTATTTTGGGGGGCTGCTGTATAGGGGTGTGGTGAGGTATATTATCCTGCTTCTTGGAAGCTAGTCCAGTGTGATGCAACACAGCTGATTTGTCCTTTCTACATCGTGTTTTGCACTCTGGCGTGCTCTTGTGAGATTTGTGAGGCATCTCTGAGGGTTTATTTGGATTTGATTGGGGCTGATCTGTGCTGTGATCTGACCGCAGTGCTTTAGGGGTGATAGGTCTTGCCAGGAAAAGAGGGTCGTTTAGATCTAAGGTGATGTATGCAACGCTGTCCTTCTCTGAGAAAAGGAAGTGATCTAATGGGACAACAACCAGGTTTGATAGCGCTCTGCTAATCTCTTGTATCTCCGGACTATTTGTAGTTGTTTTATCACTGAGAAAGCACTGAGGGGTGTCTTTGCTGTGCAATTTCAAATCATATAGGCTGTTGTTCAGAAACAGGTCCGTGGGGATTGTCAGCTCTGCCTTTCCATCATCTGTCAAAGATTTCTCAGCGCAGGTTACAGTATTTTGCTCTTTATAAATCAACTGTTTGTCCTCATGGCCTTCCAAAGGTGTCTCGTTAATCTCCTCAAAGGTGGGCCAAAGTTCTTGTGGTTGTACGTGATAACAACTGTGGCCTTTATTGTCATTGAGAAACCTTTTGGCACAGGCTTGGTCTCCTCGCTTGGAAGTTTTATTTGTCTGACAGAGGAGTGATTGGCCAATACTGAGTGGAGCTAAGGGTATAATAAACTGCAGTTCATCCTGACAAGGCTGGTCGTACTCTTTTGGATTGTTGGCACTGCCGCGCAGGGCAGGCGGTGCGACTACTGGGTTTAAGCCCTGAAGGCCTGCCAGAGGCCGGGATCCTGCCGCGCCCTCGCCGTCAACCTTGAGCGTCCCAGTGTGGTAACGGCTGAAACCTGAAACGGTCAGGCCTAACGAACAGCCACTTTCACCTCCCTGCTGAGCCGCCGGACCTGGCTGGGAGACGCTGGGCTCTTTCGTCACTTGACGCAGGCAATCTCCAAAGGTCTCATAATAATACTGATTTAAAAGAGAAAAATGTCAATGAATTGATAATTAAAAAATGTATGAATTGACTGAATAAACTAGAATAATAAATATTGAGAGAGATTACAATCAGACAATCATCATTCATCACCATAATATTTCCCTCTACCACATACCTTTCTATAGAACTACCAAGTTGAAGTTTGACAATCGTCATGCTTAAAGTTCCACGGCCACAGTCCATAGGGCTCATGTGCAACGCAAATCAACACCACCACTGTTATAGACAGGAGCTCTAACTACGCCTCGAGCACCCTGGGCCAATCGCGTGCAGTCTCCCCAGCCCATGAGCCAGTTGGATTTTGAAGGAGATGCATAGGCACCTGGGTGTGTCAGTGTGTGTTTCAGAGGAGGAGAGAGAGAGAGAGGGGGGGGGGTTGTATTTCAGACCTCAGCTGTGCTGTCCCCTCACCCCTCCAACCCTGACACGCCAGGGATGTGTGCTATTATCAACCAACCCTGTTGCTATTTTTAGATGCCGTTTCTGTCTATGTCTAAGTTTTCGCCCATTTCCTCTAGCACACCCAGCTGTCAGTATCCATGAACTGAGCCAGAGGAGTTATCCAATAATACACACTCTCTTCATGTTATTCCAAAGGGTGATAAACTAAGGGCATCAAAATTCAGCCTGGGGGACAATTAAGCTAGGTGACATGTTTGTGCGTGCGTGTGTGTGTTTGCAGCCTGAGTAGTAGGACTGTTTTACATCCTTATCTCTAGCAATAGGTTTAGTATTGAAATAGCAACAAGTGTGTTGTAGTGCCAGGCACGCTTCTTTGGCGTAGGCTGAGGCTCTAGAAGCATGACTACCCCCTGCTCTCTCTGGACAAACATTCGGCTTCGTCTGCCTTTTTGATGGTCTGTGACATATTTATTTGTTGGCCACGTAAGTCATATGACTTACGTGAATGTTAAAGGTGAGATTTGTCTCTTTTGGAATTTTGCTTGCTCTGCCACACACTAACGTGAATATGTGTGTGTGTGCGTGTGTGTGTGTGTATGAGATGTGTTTGTGTTAATGGGGTGCTGTCAGTTGACTCGTCCATTTTCCAAAACATCATTTCAGTTGTAAACATGCAGTACATAAAAACGTCATGCTGATGTCAGAAAGCTCTACACACCACTTGTCATACTAGGACATACACTATCTCCAGAATAAGTCGATTATTCACCTCCTCAATCTCCATCCCGTCATCTGTATCCTCTGTAATATGAAGTAAAACAGGTTCCTCGCTGTTGCCTGTGGAAAGGTCTGTGTCCATTTCCCCCACAGATCCTCTTATGTTGGACAGAGGGGTAGCCAGGCCATCACAGATAGCAGAGGATGGCAACACAGAGGTATCTCCAGTAGAGGCCAACTTTTTTGTTTGTGGCCCTGTGGGCAGTAGGTAGCACGAATCTTGTGGGGTCTGGATCTCTGCAGCCTCCTTAACGTCCTGTGGGGTAGCTTCTGTTAGATGGGAGTCTTCTGTCTGGGTGCCGCATCTGTCCTGGAACTCAGCCAGGCCAGTGAGTTCTGTTGGGTCTGTCAGAGAGCTGGATAGGCCACTTTGCCCGAGGTGGACGGAGCTCTCATGGCTGGGCTGTGGCTTCAGCGCCTGATCCTGGATAGCCATGAGTGTCTGGGTCTGCAGATGTGACTGCTGGGGTGGCTGAGCCTCTGCTTCTGTCAGTCTGACTTGTCTGTCAATGTCCTGCTGTGTATCTACATGAGACTCTGCCAGCGCTTGTGTCAAGGCATCGATCTCAGCCCCTATCTCTGTGAAGGCAGCGGTGATATCCTCCGGTGGAGCCGCGATGATCGCAGCCCAGTCCGACAGTGCGCTGGCCCAGCTGTCCACGGAGGACCACCTCTCAACAGGTGGTCCCCAACCTACAGTGTCACCGCTGGACCAGCCAATCACATCGTCTTCCTCGGGAAGGTAATCTGACACCCCGGTGTCCTCTGAAGGAGAAAATGTGTCACAAGAGGCCCAGACGCCTCCCTCTGTCAGGGAATGGCCTGGGTCGTTTAAAGTGGCCTGATCCCCATCTCCTCTGCTCCCTTCATCCTTTCCTGCTAGGTACTGGCAGGCGTCCAGCCACAGCTCAGTAGGGCTGTCGCTTTGTCTGTCTGCAACACCCACCTCTGCTTTGTGCTGGTTAACATCACTTGCAGACATTAATCTCCCCTTACAAGCAGACACGACAGGTGTTCCTGGCGCAGTATGCTGGCCCACTTCTGAGGCTGGGTCCCCGGGCTCGCGGTGACAAGACATTGAGACCAGTGTGTTGTGGTCGGCGTCCTGAGATAATGATATTGGGTCAAAGGAATAGATCTTTCGGGGTCTCAGGATGAAGTCCTGTGTTCCGCTCTCGAAGATGTAAAGGTCTGGCAAAGGTTCCGTGACTGTATTGATCTCTGTCAAGCTATTAGAATGAGCTGATAAAGGCTTTAAGGGGTCGATTGTTGTGTCCTGTGTACTGCTGCTGTGGTCGCTTGATACGGGCTCAAAGGATGGCTGTTCCTTCAAGCTGACTGGAGTAGGCACTATGGTGCTGTAAACGCTAGTCGTCCTGTTGTCCTGGCAAAAGGTAAGACAATTGCTGTCGATTGGTGATTTGTATTCAACTGAGAAATCTGAACCCTCATTAGACTGCAGTGACACACTTCCACCAGGGGCTGATACAGACTCCGTTGAGCAAATAGACTCAAAAATACAGATTCCGCTGGCGTTTGGCTGATGAGGAAATACACTTGGTACAGCCTCTGTGCTGAGAGCACCCTCCGAGGAAAGAGGAACACCTCCAGTCAAGCCATACCCAGGTGACACAGTCTCCTTAGAAGGCAAACAGTTCAGGTCTGAGATGGCCTCTTGAGCTGGACAGCTGGCAAGATCTGATAATGGCCCTGTGGGCTTTTTGAGGGACATAGGATCCTTGATATAGTCTGAGATATCTTGCCTTAACTGCAGTTGTCCATCGGGTTCAGACAATTCTGTAGGACTGTTTGAAGGAGAACAGACTAAATCTGCTGTGTGCCTCTCTGAGAGAGGCAGCAATGACTCCGTTTTAGGATCCATTGGTACAGCTATGTCTTTGCTATGATGGGATGTCAGCAGGCACACTCTCGCCCCATCACAGAAGCTTCATGCTGGGCTTGAGAATGAATGGCATAGGGTTCTGGACAGCAGCTGGTTGGTCACCCCAACTTCATCTGCTGTCATTTCCTCTTCACACTCCACCTCTCAGTGTCTGCAAGTATAAAGTATGACATTACTAGAAGGCAATGATAATATATGTAACCTCTCGATTACAGGAAATATATGTTTGATAGACAGGTAAGATAGTCGTGGATTAGGGCTCTGTTTTATCTCAACTTCCCTGATCTATTAACATATGATGCGAGACTAAGATGTAGCATATGTACCTATCTATATAATTTCAGTCCTCGGTTAAAAGTGTAGCATTTCAAGCCTGCTATATCAAGCCTGCTACACAGGCTTGTAATAGAAGAGTCGACAAGCAGAGGCACTGGAAAAATACTAGTACATCTTCACCCATGACCTGCATTAGTGAGATTCCTGTTGAAGTGAATTATACCTCAACTGGGCCCTCGACCCCAGCCATGTTTACTATGAGATTCACAACACCCCTCCACATGTGTATTGACAAAAAATGGCAATTTTATTGTAGGATGTATTCAACTTTAAAGTAAAATCATGTTCTAGATTTGATGATACAATGCTTTCCTATGCAATCCAAGACATATCTCTGCAGATCTGAAATTAATCCATCCTCCTTACCACAAAGCCCGCTTGGGTTGACAACCTAAGTTACATTGAAAAATTATTCCATATTTTGAATTGAGATCATGTATGTTACTTTATTGTATCTGCTTCCTATTGACACTTGGCCATATGGATTATTTTTAATTTATTATTCAAGTTAGGATTTTATAGTCATGATTCACATTAGCACTGCCTGCTCTTGTGATAATATAAGATTACCACAAACTACATTCCTGTATAAAGAAGCTACTTGATAAATGTAAACTAAGCTGATATGAGTGAAATGTATTTATTAGTTAAAAGGTGATGTTAACAGCAATCCTGAAAACCACCAATGCAACTGCATTATCAATAAAGATAATTACTTCAAGCTGCACAACAATTATAAACCTAATTGTCCTTGATCAAATGTGTATAGCACTTTGTTTGCCCTGGTTTTAAATAACTAATCAGTAAATCAGTATACACATCGTACATAGAGTATACAGTATACTAAATCAGTGCTTAATAGAACACATTGCATTGCACAACCATTGCACGTCATTGCACAAGAACTAGTTATTTATGTTACCTCAGATTTGAATGATAGATCATAAATCAAATATCCTGAATGGTATAATTATCACTGAAGTCATTAAAGCAGTGGTCCAGGCAGTGACGGGGATTTCCAATGCACCTACGTACCCTTTTTGTCGTGCAGTTGACGATATAGAGCTGTGATGAAGGAATTGAGTATGTCCCGGCAGAGCGGAGGGTCTCGGGGTGTGCATTTATTTTTAACTGCTGTCCCCCCACAAGTACAAAGTCAGTTACCTGATAGTGAAGACGTGCCGATCCTGAACACTCCACATCTATATTTACAGGCTGTTTCACTGATGTTCAACTTTGCTTTACAGACCACCACATCAGATAGACTTCCTAACCTTCCTCCCCAGTGTACCATTCATTAAGGTTTGGTCAGCTGGTGTCCTAGTAGAGATTCCATTGAAAGAACCAGACGTTTTCCAGTTATATTATAATTCTAAATTGAGTTTAGATTACTATTATCTGAATGTTTGCAATATCACTAGCAATGGTACCTTCTAGGCCATATCTTCACCAAAGTCAATTAAGTGTCTCAAAACGTAACCTATCATCCATTTTAACATACTTGAATAAGGTGTCAGTGAGAGAAGTTCAGTTAAGTGAAAATCATGTGAAGGCAAGAAATAAGTTCTTAGAATGCAAGAATTGTTGTGAAAAAAAGTGCAGGTTGGCCCAGTTAGCCCAGCATAGCTCATTTTGCTAGCTCTAGCTCAAGTGGGGGAGCCAAAACCAAGCCCACGTGAGCTTGTAATGGCCAGCAGGAGACATGGGTCTGGGGTAAAAACACATACTTGGCTCAGACTCAGTTGTGGGACCACATGCATGGGTGTCTGTATATCATGGAAAGATTTCTTCTCTGTATCAGATGAAAGAAATCTGACCTTTTGCCAGCAGAGAGCATGAATCAAAGAGTGGCAGAAATTAATGTAAACGTGTGTGTATCACCTGTCGGTTCCCACATAGCTTTAGTGAATTAAACGGTTTTAAATGTTTTGAAATTATCTTGACAATTAAGCTTTGGGAAATATGTGTGTGTTCTGCCTTTGAGTTGAAAAGTTAGAAAAAGGTAAGCAATAAATGTTACTTTAAAAAATAAAGTTTGATAACTGGACTAATGAACTTTAGACCTGTACAGTACCTTAGTTGTAAGGACAAAATTATTTTTTTCTCGTTTAGTCAATTGCCGCTTTTCTGAACAGTATAAACACACATACCTGATATATCAACTAACAAAATCCCTTTTTGTCCTAACATTTTCCTGTTTATTTCATCCCTTCTAGACATCCAAGGCAAGGCCCCGCCTTTTAACAACCCGGGATCCCTCCATCACCTTATCACTGCGGCGCCTCAAGGTCAAGTGGACAGTCCCCTCCTCTGGCCCTGTGGGCATTCCTAATGGTCCCTATACTAATACACACTTTAGGCAAGTCAAAGCCGGGTCTCTCAAACAGCATTATACAGAGCATCAAAAGACTTTTAACAATTAACCAGAACGTAAAACTACGTCTCATTTAGATCTTGAACGAAGAGTTACAATACCTAGAAGGTAATGAAGCTTCTGATGGGCAGTTTCATTAATCGTGGTAATTTATGGCATCATTGTTCGGTCCGTGTAAGTGTTAACAGTGACAGGTGTTCCAACTTTTGCCATCTTAAAATCAACACATAGTAAATGTTGCTTTAATGACTGTATGTGTGTGTGTGTGTGTGTGTGTGTGTGTGTGTGTGTGTGTGTGTGTGTGTGTGTCTTTATGTCTTGGTATGATAAATAGAAAGTTACAGCATGTAAGAAATAGTATATAGTTACTGTATGTCATGTCTGTCCTATAGCTACTTAGCTATAGCTACAAAATATAATTTAGTAATTTTCCAATGCAGCAGTTGCACATTTAAATAAAAACTCTGCCGACAGAAAACAGAACAAATAATGGAATGGAATAACGGCTGTTTTTTCTTTTTACTGTAAACTTCAGAAATACAACAGCATATGGAACTGTTTTAATAATAATAACAATAATACATACTGTATCCAACAGTACAGTAATTATAAACATTTATAAACATCAAGAAAGACCATCTTTATCTCTCTGAGTTGTTATTGATGATTTAAAAATGATCTCCCAGTCTTGGACATGTTGTTGTTAGGATATGGGTTGGCTGTGGCCATGGAGTCAGGTGTCCTCTGTGTATATGTGTGTGTGTGTGTGTGTGTGTCACCATGTAAGAGAAGCGTGTCTCATTACAAAGCGTGATATATTTATAGCATGTTGTTGTACAATCTGCCTTCACTGGACTCCTATACGCAGGACCAGGGGCAGGCACTGCACACGTCATCGCTCTGAGTCATCGCAGTGTTTCCGAGTGTGTGTGTTTGTGTGTGTTTACTCGGGTGTGTGTGTGTGTGTGTGTGTGTGTGTGTGAGAGAGAGAGAGAGAGAGGGAGGAGCAGTTAAATTGGTTCAGAACCAAGACAGGTGCGTCAGATTAAAGAATCTAATATGTATTCAATAAAATATAAAATGTGGTCTTACCTATGGAAAATCAGAGTGTACTGTACTGTACTATACTGTTTGTATTTTATACTGTTAGTATAGAATGGCTTTCAGTATTAACTGACTACTGTTGGCAAATAGTTGTGGAACTACTGTCAGTTAGGCTATTTATCTATCGATTACCAAACAGGATATCATCGTTTTTAACAAACAGGCCTTTCAAAATGGCAGGCCTTAAAAACCCTGCAGACGTCTCTATAATATGACACTGTAGCAAATGACAATTGGCTTACTGCTAGTTGTGTGTGTGTGTGTTACGCATTCTGAGTGTTGGAAAGAGGGACAGAAAATGATATGAGTATGACGTAGAGAGAGAGAGACCCCCCCTTCTCTCTCTTTCGAGGCATTAGGAGGAAAGCAATTTGTTTTAGGTTATGCACCAACCATTACTCAACTGAATACAATGCACAAAAAGGCCAGCGTCTGGAGTGATGATTGATAGCGTAGCTGCGTGTTTGGATCATGAGAAACAGAAAGACTTTGTTGGCTCAACCTGCCAACTGACTCACTACCAATTCTCAGCCCACTGCCAGGAAGAACACATCAATGTTTTCTTTCCTGCTTCCTGCTTGGGAGTCTCGACCCACACCCTATACAGGTGCATAAAAAAAAAGAATATTGTGGAAAAGTTCATTTTTTTCCATAATTTAATTCAAAAAGTGAAACTGAAATATTCTAGATTCATTACACATAAAGTGAAGTCTTTTTATGTTTTAATCTTGATGATTATGGTTTACAGCTCATGGAAATCAAAAATCCAAAAATTAAAAACTCTCAGAGAAGAGCTTTAATCAGCAAGTCAAGTCAAAACACATGCAAAGGTTTCCTGAGCCTTTAAAAAAAACTTTGCTAAATGGCCCAAAGTCCACTTTTCAGATGAAAGTAAATTTTGCATTTCATTTGAATAAACAAGTCTGGAGGAAGAGGGGAGAGGCACAGATCCAAGTTTCTTGAAGTCCAGTGTGAAGTTTCCACAGTGATGAGTGCCATCACTGCGAGATGCCATGTCATCTGCTGGTGTAGGTCCAGAGTCAATGCAGCAATCTACCAGGAGATTTTAGAGCACTTAATGCTTCCATCTGCTGACAAGCTTTATGGAGATGCTGATTTCCTTTTCCAGCAGGACTTGGCACCTGCTCACAGTGCCAACACTACTAGTAACATGGTTTGCTGACCATGGTATTACTGTGCTTGATTGGCCAGCCAACTCACCTGACCTGAACTGCATAGAGAATCTATGGGCTATTGTCAAGAGGAAAATGAGAGACAATACATTGCGATAGGAGATCCCAACAATACAGACGAGCTGAAGGCCGCTATCAAAGCAACCTGGGCTTCCATAACACCTCAGCAGTGCCACAGGCTAATTGCTTCCATGCCACACCGCATTGATGCAGTAATTCTTGTAAAAGGAGCCGTGACCAAGTATTGAGTGCATAAATTAACTAATAGGCCTACTTCTGAGAATACTTTTCAGAAGGTCAACATTTCTGTATTATAAATTCTTTATTCTAATATTTTTAGATACTGAATTTTTTATTTCCATGAGCTGTAAGCTGTAATCATCAAGATTAAAACAAAACAAAGCTTGAAATATTTCAGTTTATGTGTAATGAAACTAGAATATATGAAAGTTTCACTTTTTAAATGAAATTGCAAAAACAAAAGTTTTCCACGATATTCTTTTTTTTTAGATGCACCTGTATTGGTGCTGTATGTGTGTTCTTTCTTACAACAGAGAAACTGCTTTGAGTCAATGGGAATAATGAGAAATATAATTTTATAATCATGGCTATGAGAGACAGCATAAAATGCTGACAAGTGATTAATCAAGAGGGCCATTAGTGATCACTTTAACACTTGAGCCACACCTGACTTT
>JAOEHI010000004.1:1559907-1574139 GCA_025447815.1 Percopsis transmontana
TAATGAGCTCCTCTCATCTCCACTGAACACGCTGTAATTACTACCCCCCCCCCCCCCCACCACCACACACACACACACACACACACACACACACTCACACACCCACACACACCTCAATATAATGCGATTGCTGTAGGTGTATTTTGCTTTCCAGTTATAATTATGTGAACTTTTACATCATGTTTCCCTTCTTTTGAAGGTTGTGTTGCACTGGAGGGCGAGGACTGGCTGGCTGGCTGGTGTGTGTGTGTGTGTGTATACACTACACATATACAGGCAGACAAAGACAAAGCAGTAGAGACCAAATGTTGAAACAGCCCTCCCATTCTATTTAGAGTCTCCTTCTGTGGCTCTCTGAAAGCTCTTAGGCCCAGCACAACACAGGAGCACACACACAGACTCAGGACAGAAGACAAATCCGGCTGTTAGAGACGGCAGAGGAGCCGGTAGGGAAAAACGAGGTACATGAAATCGATCTGTAGGCCTTACTGCCAATGAAACAAAAGGCCGGGGAAATATTTTAAACCTACTCCAAATGAATGTCACATTGGAGCTTGCAAACAAAACCTAGGTGACTCTGTGGTGACTATATGAGCAGTAGCACTTCATTAATGTTCCTCCACTTGAACAGATTGTTCAAAATGAAATGTAATGGGAGTTATAGCCAGTCGAGCAGATATTGACTGAAGTGTTTGGATGAAATTCGATCACAGGAAACAAACTGAATGGGAGAGCTGTTTGCCAAGTACGTACATGAATTCAGGCAAGGATAAACCAAATTATTGTTCACGTGCTGTAAGAGATATGGCACTAGATTTCTGAGGATTTAAATAAAAAAATTATTGACAGGTTTAATCAAAGCTGTAAAGGTACAAAAAGGTTGTTGTGCTGTAAATCACTTGGATATAAAGACAATAAATGTACTTCACCAGACTTCTGAAGTCCCTGGTTCAATATAAAAATAAAATAAAATAAAAGCATACCCCAAAAATGTACAATACGTCTACATAACAAAATTTATGAAGGAAGGATTTTAAGTGTGAACTATAACCACACACGATAGTCTTTATTCCAATTTTTCATTGAGCATGCCGCCCATGTTTGGGTTAGTGAGGGTCGGGTCACATTGTAATGTTATTTTAGTCTTATTTTGAAGGAGATAATGCCTACTAAACCTTACAACAGACACGCAAGCCCAGAAGCGAGGACAAAGCCCAGCATGGTCACAATGGGCGATTTAAGGGACAGATGCAGGAAGGCAGGGAGGACTGTTTCTGCCGGGGTACTGTAGATAAGTACAATACGGAGAGGCAGAGTCGCACTGCTTACCTAACTACTGTAACCTTTCCTATACACAAGACAGACAAGAGCTGTTGTTCAGGGTGGCCTTGACATATAAGGCTCTGCGAAAAAAGCAGCAATGCTTTTTGCCCACGTTGTGGTGGGGTCCAAAATTTACTAGGTTCCGACCCAAAAGCAGAAACACTTGGACAGGTATAATCCACAAACTATTTATTTAAATCGGCAGGCTCAAGCAAAAACAGCGACAGGCAAAAGGTGCAGCGAGGTGCAAACAGTGGTAAGTAATCCAACAGGCAGAGAGGGTCCAAAAGGAAGGTAAAAACGACGGTACACAAAACAGGCAGACAGACCTAATGCAAAGTAAGGCGTGGTGCAGACAAGGCAAGAGATTTGACTAGCAACACATGCAGGGAAACAACCAGAATAATAAATACACTGGAGACAATTAACAAGGGAAAGAGCTAGGGAGTGTTTATGACACAAAATATAGTTGTGTATAGTCTACAAACACAAATTTCAATGAAGTGCATCATATTGTATTCTATCGTATCATGTATAATACTAGGAGGCTATGTTAGCAGGCAATAGCCTCCTACTATTATAGTCCATTCAGTCTATTTTACAACTAAAATGGCTAGGAATGAATACATGGCATATTCTCCTTAAAACTATCCTGATATTACAAGCTCTGCCTCTATGATTTGCTCTGCTTTACTTTACAGTCTGGGAACTCTCGGCTACAATTATGTCATTTAGCAGATGCTTTTATCCAAAGCGACTTACAATTACATGGTGCTATTACATGGAGCAGATAGGGGTTAGGCATCTTGTTCAAGGATGCTTACAGGTAGGCCAACTCTGGGGCTCGAACCCACAACTTTCCGGCTGGGAGTCCAACACCCAGACTACTGGACTATCCTGCCCCTTGAATTGAGTGGAAAACTGTTTGTCAGCCAGGCGGTGCCAATAGGTATCAGTCAAATCATTAGCAGGTGATTGGACCACCTACAGTACAACAATCAGAACAAGAAGCATTTGACTGGGATTTTCAAACACAAGCACTAGCAGATGATTGGACCACCTTCAACCATTCAGAACCAGATCCTCGGTGGTTCGCTTCCCCGACTGACAAATGGTTTTCAGTTGAGAGTTCCTAGACTGATATGTAATGCGAAGCAAATTGCAGGGTGTGAGCTTGCAATATCAGGATGACGAATGAAACAGATATGTATACACAGATATGTATACAGAATGCAGGGACAAATATACAACAAAAGCCCATGCCAGGTGTACATTTTTTTTCATTCTGAAGCATTCTACATATGCATTTTTATTAATGTCGTTTTTAAGCACAATATGACCCCTTTGTAATAATAATATTTAAATGAATACTGATTATAGAAGCATATGAGAATTCTTACTCCATTTCTAATCTGATTTGATCACAAAATTCCATTCCATTTCTTTTCTGCACAAACTTTATTTACTGAAAATCAACGTTCTAAAGGGCTTTTCTTGTGATCCAAACGGTGATGATGGTGTATCTCCTTTTCAGTCTGCTGATCAGACCATTCATTCAGTCAATTGAGCCTGGCTGCCAATATAATTAAACAGACACACAGCAATTTTATCAAATCAGCAAAAGGTCAGTGATTTCACCATGTTGCTGGTTCCAAATTTTAAAACTCACAGAACAGTACATTTTGTATAAACTGTAAAATGAGGAGACAAATGGAGCTTGATAAACTAGCTGACCTATGTGTGTTATACAAAGTTATCATTATACAATTGTTTGCTTTTAAATTAGAACCTGATGCTGATTTAGGACTCACGGTAATAGATTTATTCCAATTCCCCCTGGCCTCATTTTATAGTCAGAGAAATAATCCTATCTGGTATTTATATAATCCTAATCCTATCTGGTCTATACATATGTATATTGTGGTATTTCAAGTTTTAAGAGATGAATTGTTTATTAAATGAACAACTTGAGTAATGTATATATATAATATTTATTCTATATATATATGTATATTGTGGTATTTCATGTTTTAAGAGATGAAGTCTAACTAGTGTATCTAAAAATAGATTGCACAAAAACCCTTCTTACTGTCATCCAGAAATTGCTAAGGCATTAATAGCTGCATCTCTCACCACAACATGCTAAAACCTTCATCTGATATGTACAGTAGATGACCACAACCAAAAGGCAGTGGTGCAGCGATAATGGAGCTACCAATCAACTGTTGCATGCCTCACCTTTGCGTAACCTTGACGAACCTGCATTTCAAAAGGTAACCCAAACCCCCAATGCAACTTAATCTGTGCTCTACTTGGATTTTTAATTGGTGAGGACAAAACAGTCAGCCTTGTTGTGTAACTCATTCACTGATCTTTCCAGTTTGTTTGAGAACTTTCCATCTTTACCATTTTCTCATCTCTAGGTATACAATTGTACAGAATGTGTGCACATTTACTGCTTATTTAAAGATGTAATGTCAAGCTTTCCAGTGTATTGTATTTAGCTGACACATAGGTAATTATCTCAATTGTGCTGCCAGGGTATGGACAGCATGGATGTGGGACAATGGGCACACTTAGTTATTCTAGTTAATTACAATGAGGTCATTTAGCAGATGCTTTTAACCAAAGCGACTTACAACTACATGGAGCAGGTAGGGGTTAGGCATTTTGCTCAAGGATGCTTACAAGTAGGCCAACTCTGGGGCTCAAACCCACGACCTTCCGGCTGCGAGTCTAACACCTAGACCACTAGACTAGTTAATGCTAGCCTTATGCTAGTGAATGAAATGAGTCTGGGCACGCTTCATTTAGGATAGTTTCCAGTGGTTGCATCCTAATGGGCGTAGACCTTGGGTTAATTTTGAAACTATTGGAGTAGCCTTTAACGAATCGGCATTGACAGCCATATTGGCATTTTTGGAACTCCTACTTCGGAATGCTTGACTTGAAAGTCATCGCACGTAGCCACCCCCACTGGTCGCTCATTGGTCCGCCCTTCAAAGTGGCTGAGCAAATCTTCATGCGAACAGGGTTTCCAGACTATAATCTCTCAGGGAAAACTGCGGCGGACCCTGGCTAACTTAGTGCTGCTGTTTGGTTAGAAGCAAAACTGACATTTATATGAAAAACAGACAGCAGCTTTAAATAACCTACCCACATCATCTTCCAACAGAATGACACAAACCCACCGCTAAATGACAATATGTCGTTTATTTTCTATATTTTAAAGGTTTATTATTTACAAACAAAGAAAATAAAACAAAAATAAAAATAAATAAAATAATTATTGACAAACACCGTTTGTCTGCATATTGTTGTAAGAAAGTTTACATTTACCTTTCTTGTGTCTGTATCAAGTAACCAACTGATCAGTTCAGAAGCCTTGGACTACATGAATGAACACAACAGTGACCATGTTAGTGAAAGTTAGAGGAGCAGGCTGCTGGTTCAGGCCTGCCCCTCTGCCCACTACACAAATCATCAGTAAACATATGAAACCAACCGTCATGGTCATGAAAACCAAAGTAAATATTTGGTTCTCCATCTCTGGGCATTATTCTCCGTTCTTTTTGCATCTTTTAGTGTTATTATTTTTTTCAATTTTCAAATCAACAAAAAGAACATAACAAAGAAATATACATTTATATGTGCTGGTTTGTTGAGAGTCTATATACTGCTTATATTGTATTTTATAAGTCTGTGTTGTACATTACCATAATAATGCCCATTCCAGAATGATATTTGTGGTTGGAATTGTGAAAAAAAAGCACATAGTTGGGAAGCTCTCCCTCCAAAGGCAAGTATCAAAAACAGCACAAACCAACAGTGCTGCTATCCATCTCAACTGTGCACTAGTTCCTATACAGTATGGCATATTGAGGATTAAGCGCTCTTTGTTGTAACTAGAACAGCCCCCCCCCCCCCCTTAATGAGAACCTCGTACAGGATCAGGGCAGCACGAAAGTCTACAGGATACCTCTTCCTTGCTAACTTACAGTATTTCCACATCTACCAGAGGTGGAACCAGTCTAAAAAGTACAAATCCTAACCATCGTATTTGCTCCGACCAATGCGCTACCACATCTCACCAGCAGGGGAAAGGAAATAATTTTTAAATGTAACTTGTTTAGTACATTGGTGGAGCAAATACGCGGTTATAAATTTACTTAATGGATCTGATTTGTCCATCTCCTATCTACCCCAGCTTAAAAGAATCTGGATCACCTTTCGAGCTAATCAGAAAGTGCAATTCAAAACCGAAGAATATTACGTTTATGCTTTGGCCAGTTTCATTCCATACAACAAACATCAGCGGCTAGCTACAAAGAAAGGTATAAAGGTGCTCCAAGTTCCTACAATGTCTCACTGAGCGTGATATAACCGCAGATCTACTGAGATTGCACTTTACTGTGCACAACCTTATTAAATATGATATACACACACACATATATATATATATATATATATATATATATATACCTGTATATATCTGTGATAACAATGATGATAGAAAAACCTGTTTCTAGAAGTTCACCTTGTAATTCAAGATTCCAATTGGATAAACTGAGACATTTGGCCATCATCATTGCTTACACCTTCCTCTCTAAAAATATTGAGACATACAGTAGAAGATACTAATAGCGTATACTAATAATGAACGCATGGTTGTGTGCAGAAGTACCCATGTATGCACCAGGCTCACACTCATAACAAAGGATGGAACATGGCTATAGTTTAGGCACAAATACTTAAGAATGTCCTTGTGAAAATTCAATGCTTCTGTTTACGCACAAGTAACGTCTAGGCAGACAGACAATGAACAAAACATAATCTCACAACACATTTAACGTCAACATTTTGAGATAGTATCTTCTTTTAAGTATCTGCGACAGTGCATGCTTTCATGACATTTGGTGGGTGGACTCTGTATTGGTACAATATTGACACGATCCTGTAATCTTTTAAAACAGTTTACCAAAGGGCTTAGCCACTTCAAACTGACAGAAAAGTTGGGGCAACGAAGACCATGACTCTAAACAGAAGTCAATAGACAAGTGGTTGTGAAGTGAATACAGTACTGTGTCACATAGCCATGAGACTTACTGTAAAAGACCCTTAGGTCAGGGATGATATGATTTGAGTCAAGTCAACAGTTTTGGCAATTGCAGAATCATAATTGTACATATCCAACTCGGTTATTATGTTGACAACTGGATTGGTTGATTGCCAATTTCAACATGAACAAGTAACGGTCCCGATAGTCTGTTCAGATCAGTTTGGAGTATCTAAGCCCACAGATGGATTTACGTGAGAGTTAAACCTTAATGCAAACCAGCATTTTTCCTCTCTCTTGATTCACCTTTCAACCGTATACCTGACTTCCACAGCAAAAAGAAACGTGTTGAAAAAATAAACTTGTGTAATAGTGAAATGACAGGTCGTGCGGTAAATAAACCAAGCTAAAATACAATAACATTGTTGTATTAAATAATACATAATAATACATAAAAACATATGCCTCATTTCCTACATTCAAAAAAATGAGTTTGTCGTTTTAGCTTATGATAAACCATAGCAGCGTGAGAAAATGAGGCATTAGAAAATAGTAAATTGTTTCAAATTAAGTAATAAAAGGTAAATATTGCATATGTTTGCTTGATATGAAACTAAAAACTGCACAAGGACGAGATATTGTACAGAGAGAAGGGGTCGGCCAACTAGGCATTTCTCTGTATCAAGTAGTGCTAGCTATTGCATTAAGGTTTGTTTATCTCTAATGAAACATGTATGCATTGTGTTATTCATTAAATTGTTTTCTCACATATAGATGATATCCAGGTTCCTGATAGAAGTAAGACATTGTTATGATTGAGAATGCACCACACAGTATCTTTAAATACTAGAACTACAAAACTATTTACAACACACATATAGGTAATTTTTATATCACAGTCTATTGCATAATGGTGATAATCTTTAGTTTATAAATATTATAAATGTACACGTAGATTTTAAGCAACATTACATTAACTTCTATCTCAGCCATCTGTAATTAGGAATAGAAAAAAAACCAACCAACATCCATCCCCTTCCTCTGCACTCAGTCCTTAAATACAGGAAACAAAGAAAGCAGCAATTCTACGATTCTATTCCCTTTTGGACCCATAACACTGTCATGGTCTACTGTACGTCTGAGCCTTCGACTGGAGTGGCTCATAGGCTGTGTATCTGCTGTCAAGAGCAACTTTAACACTTAGTTATTGGATCTGTATTGATTTCTGAAGTACAGCTTCCAGAAAAAACGGTATCAGATTCATGAGTGTGCTTCTGACAAGATTTTCTTTACTTTTTTTTCTCTTTTTTTTTTTTTTTTTCAAAGTAGCGTGCATGTTATTACTCCACAGTGGTGCCTAAAGCTGCTTAAAAGGAGAAGACCAGGTTCCTCTTCCTTATTGGTAAAAAAAATAGTCGTTAGAATCCACAATGCATTCCAGTTACAAAAACAAAAAAAGGAAGGAGGGAAAAAATAAAACACTTCATATATGGTATATGTTTCTTTAGATTTCTTAGAAAGGAAGACTAGAGCTGTTAAATAGCCATTGCCAAATATTCTAATTGGATTTACAAGCACACATATATAAGTAATAATAGCAAATCTATATATCTATATATCGATAGATATGTGTAGATTTGTTATGTATATATATAGAGATTTGTATAATATACATTCTTATGTTTAGGGAGACAGTGTCTAAAATATAATACAAGGACTGTCTGTACAGTATTTCCATGAGGTTATCTTTTCTGAAGAAAGCTGGAGAGAAACAAAAATACTGAAGTTCCCTCATCTCTTTTGTCGTATCTCCGTGTTTAAAAATGAATCCAAACATATCGAAGTAAAAAAAAAACACAAAATGGAAATAAATAAATAAATAAATAAATAAATAAAATAAAATCATAAATTCGATGCGAACCGCATTTTGTCTTGTTCGGTCTCTGTACCGCTCAACACAGAATCTCTTCTAGACCCGGGTGATTCCCTGTGCTGGACTGCGGCCGCTGGCCCGGCCCCCGCCGCCGCCGCTGCCGCCGCCACGGACACCCCCACCGCCGAGCGCACGGGCGGCAGGGCTCCTGAGGACATCTGCCGGAACAGGTTGACCCGCTGGGGCACCGTGGTGCGGATGCCGCCCTGCAGACTCATCCCCTGGATGGCCGCCACAGGGGGCCCCACGGTGGCCAGAGAGTCTCCCGAGGCCGGGTGCGCTCTGGGCCCCAGGGATGACGCGTCGTGTGGCAGGGACGGCTGGGAGGCCGACAGGTGCCGCACGTCTCGACTCAGGCTCCCCGACTGCAGGGCCTGGGCGCTCTTGTGGACCTCGCCCCTCTGGGGAGACGACACTTGCTGCTGCTGCTGCTGTTGCTGGGGGGACTGTTGCTGCTGTGTTGCAGAGGATGCGGTCGCCACGGCAGCCTGGCCCAGAGGCAGCTGCTGCTGGGGGAGGGGCTGCTGGATGAGCGACAGCTGGGAGGCGGTGGGCGAGCCATACTGGAAGCTCCGGCCGGCCAGCGGGGTCTGCACGGGGGGGCTACACATGGCGGCCGTGAAGGAGCAGGGCGACATGATGGCGCCCTGCAGCTGGAGCGGGGTCTGGGGGTGGGGGTGGGTGATGGCGGCGGCGGCGGAGGAATTCAGGTTGCTGTGGGAGACGCTGGGCGCGGGGTAGACCCCCCCAATGGGCAGGATGCGGGCGGCGGTGGCGTTGCAGATAGCTGAAGCACTGTAGGTCAGGGGGACGGAGGACTGCGGGAACTGGTTGTTGCCTATGGAGCTGAAGGGCGGCTGGGCCGGCGAGTTAATGATGGAGTTTCCAGACATCGGTGTTGAGTTCATCCCGGTGACCGACTGCTTGCGGTCCACCATCATGACCATCTCCCTGTCCTGACGGATGATCTGCTTCAGGATCTCGTTCTCCTGCGTGTTGAACACGCCTGCGTTCAGATCCTTCTGGAACTTCTGCAGCAGCAGCGAATTCTTCTTCCCTGTCGGGGTCGTAAATCAAGAGAAGTCAGCACACAGCCGTGGCAACGCTTGGCAGCACTAAGCGGCAGGGTAAACGACAATACATTTAAAGATGCAGTTCGTACGGTTTTTAGCTAGGTGTCTTTCGTTAGTGCTATCTTTCAATGGCAAACATACATGCTACAAGCTACTAGAACTAGTCATGTGCTAGCTAAGCAAGCTAGTTTTACCGAGGCTTACGGAAATCGTTTTCGGTCAAATGCAATGACTTCCTGTTGAAAAGTATTTTCCTTGTTGATCTTAACTTCCTGATTAAAATAAATTAACTCAGGGCTAAAAGGTTTTCCAACTGCATCTTTAAAGCTAGCGGGGATGGTGATATTGGGTATGAAGGGTGAAAGACATTGAGTGACAATGACTATGGGGAATTTGTGTTGTGAAAACATTAAAGAAGACAAAGAGACAGCTTCTTGACGGTGTGAGATGTGATAGCATAGACTGTCAACATTATTGATTGTCAAGGTTATTGATTTTAAGATAATGAATTCGAAAGTTGTATTAAAAAAACTTATATGAAGCTATTCCTACATATTAAAGACAATTAAAGACCAGAGAAGGTTTCTGATAGTCTAGGGAAAAGTCACATGCTATTGACTATTACAAATAAACTAAAACACATAACAGATCTACAGTGACCACATCTTATAATGCACAGCAAAACAAACAAACAAAAACAAGACAACATACTGTAATATTTCTATCATACTAACCTTCAATAAGCATAGCTTGTGGTATTGATATGCATTAAATAAAGTTTCGGGATACTAACTGTCCAATCCTCTTACAACAAAATTTCAATTTGATTGATCAGTTTGATATTGTTTGTATAGAATTTACTTTATATTTCATTCTAAAAAGAATGACACAAACAAAATGAAAAAATAAAAAGTGTAATTAATGAATTAAAAAAATAAGAAATGTACTTAGTACTAAGCTCAACTTAGTAGCCTATGTCATAAGCCATAATGTTTTTGTTTGTTTCCATACAGTATATCACCTGCGAACTGTGGCTACATGTAATTTTCAATTTGGAACTAAACACAACAATGTACCCTACTGTATTGAGTTCTATTTGATGACATTTTGAATGTCAATATAGACGACATATTAGTGCATTCTAGTGTTATACTTTAAATGCTATGGACTTGAAACTACCACATACAGGGTTGGGTAATTATAGTAGCTAAAGCTAGCTCTGACTTGAAGACTATTGTTGTTAACTTACAACACTGCAGTCATGGCATTTTTAAAGTTGACAGGGTTAAAGTCTGTAGATTGGAAGGACAACACAACAGCAACTTAACTATGGGGTTCAGGGAAATAATACATACAAAAATAATTGAGTGAGTGAGTGAAAACAACTTTCCCTTCGGTTTCTTGTATTTTGTTTAAGTAGAGCCATGCTTGGCTTCCATAAATACAACTTTTTCTTAAGAATATAAATATAATTATATATATATAATAAACTAAGGCCTAAGGCTTAATATTTACTGTTAATTATTGTAACTCATGTTCTTGCCTAATATTCAAAGTCACAAAATAACAAAGATGATATATCTTGAACTCTGTCCCTGCCCAATCTAAAAATTATAATTAAAAGAAAAAAAGAAAGAAAAAAGTATTTACAATAAAGGCAACTACCAAAGATAGATTGATAGATTGATAATAAATGTATAAACAAATAAATAAACATAACAATGATGTCAAGAATAAAACCATGTTGAGTAGAAAATAAACACATAAACTTTGAGTTAAGCAAATTGTGTATTGCTGATAAAGCAATTGATTACGGGCCTGCTGTATGTAGTAATGGAAGGAACAATGTGTGTGTGTGTGTGTGTGTATGTGTGTGCACGCGCCTGTGTGTTCAAATGATTCTTGGCTAGGTAAAGTAGTGGAAAAGACACAAGCTTTGAGTATGGTGGGTGCCGTGTGTATGTCACCGTGTGTTTTTTTCACAATTGGTTTTGAAATAAATAGAAAAAAGTTAAAAATAAAGAAAAAAAATCAATATCAACAACAACAACAACAACAACACAGAAATCACATTACAAGTCAGACATCTGTTTCTACTGGTGGAAACATGAGAAAATAATGAAATGGAATTACTGCATGTAACAAAAACCATGTGTGGCATTGCATTAGTAAAGTCCTGAACACTTACTAATCAAAAAGACAATGATTTCATTTTGGAATACACTTTTGAACAAAGGATCCAAAGATTTAACAACAAATGTCAAAAACATCAACAGTGCTGAATATGTCCATGGTTACTTATCCTATGCAAATCCCTCACAAAATAAAGATGACACTTCAGATTAAATGACATATCACTGTTTGAAGTATTTGTCTTAAATGCTAGGTTTGTCGTGTACATTGGTTATTATGTGTTCTAGGAGGAGATTCAGCAGTTAAAGTAGCCCTGAGGCAAGAGGTCATGCTCTTGGCGGATCCATTTAACGTGCCTCTACGTTACTTTGTCCCTGTGCGAATACTGTAATTTGAATAAAGTGTTTACCTGATGCCTACTCGTCGGCCAGGACACTCTTGAAAACGAGATGTGCTCGTCTCAAGACGGACTCCTGGTCAAATAATTTTTAGATAGAAGATAACGTCAAACGTGCAACATGTTATTGGTTTCAATGCATGGTTACTGTTCTTTTCTTTCATTTTAGAGCGAGACAAGCACCAAATGCAGTTCATATAGAAATAAACCATACAACCAGCACGAATCATGACATTGTATTTTTCCCTCGTATGAGACAAAGCCCCCTTTAATTCTACGTCCAAATGAGTCGGATCAAGTCCATAACACTTCTGCATTAGAAGGAAGTGTTACACAAGACTGAGCAGCTCTCGGTTGAAAAGTGATGAGTGGCACTGTTGGCTGGTAAAAAGCCAACACAGTTAAAAGGGCAAATGTAGAATAATAATGCTTTGGTCAAAGGCCATTTGTTTTGAAGGGCACAGATAGAAATTGATACACTTAACAACAGGGCAAAAGAAGCTTATGTACTCTACTGTATATGTGTCCCAGAAGCCATAACAATACAATATACCAAATGTCTTGATAGATATTCTTTGACTTTGAGTACTTTTATCCCAACGTTAGCATACAGTTTATTGATTGCTATGAACTTGTCTGTCACAATAGTATTTCCATGTTAAGTCAATACTAGCGCAACAGAGCAATTCAATATCAACATGCCTTATTCAGGCAAAACATCAGACAAACAAAGCTATGAGAACAAAACAGAACACACTTACATTGCACACTACCATTAAGAAAATTTATGATTTCAAGTGATATCTTCATGATTTCTTTTTAATAAGACAGGGCAGGAAAATAGATCTCAAGACAAAATAACCAACCACACAAGCACCTAAGAACACCTGAGGCATGTTGTAGTCAATGTATTATACAAATATCTAGGAGTGTTTGTGTTCAATAAACTATCGGGATAATATACTGTAGCTTCAAGTCGAGAGAAATGTCAATTTACATTTAAACACGATAAGGTTAAAACTTCAGAATTATGGGTTATGCTAAATAAAATTCAACACAAGCTGGTTAAGCTATCTGCCTTTAAATACAGCTTTTAATGCCTTTAAAAATGCTGCCGATATATTTAAAGCTATGTGACTTCAATATATTTACTACTATTCATTGACTTCACAGATATGACACCTGATTGGGAATGTCAGATACAAGTACCAGAAACTTACTCTATTTAGGTTGATACATTCTTGTCTTAATACTATAAACATACAGTAGAGCATTACGTTACAAAAACTTTGCATTTTGGAGTGCAAAACTATATAAGCATACTGTGGATGCTACATACTGTATAGTGGTTTTCATGGCATGAAATAAGCCCTTCCTTTTCTAAATTTGTAGTGGAAATGTGTCAAAAATGTAATTTTAGTATGTTTTGTATTTAATGCTGGAGCAGAAAACTACTGGATGGCTTTACAACAAATATACAAGTATACATTGGTATCTGTCTAATTATAGTCCTGTTTATACAGTACATGTGCCCTTTTTTTATTATAGCCAAACTTTTCATTTGAATCCACTGTCACTAATTGTCCTCCAGCTACGGTCAGTCAGGGCCGCGTTATAGCTGCTGCTCTTTCAGACAACAGGAATATGAAGAACAGTGACAATGGAGATAACAATAAGGGGCCACGAAGGCTCCCGTCTGTTTCCAAACTGGGCTGGAGCAGTGAGGAGCTCTCTGGCGCCACCTCGCTCTGCTCAGAGTGTTTTTTTTTTTACAAGGCTATCCACTAGGGGGTTGGTTGAAGGGCGGTGGGAGGGGCTCTGACGTGGGGGGCGGGGCGCTGCTCATACCCAGGTGTGCGGATGAGTGGAAGGAGGGGCGGAGGCACATGCACGTGAGTTTAGCTTCCGTCTGCTCGCTGGGGCCCAGTGGGGGGGGGTCAACACCCAGCCAACGAGGGGGCGACCTGACTCCCTCCCGGACAGCGACATGCACCGCCTTCCATGTTAAACCATCCACAAAATGCTACTCGTCTCTTTTCAACGATCAAATGCTTGTTACAAGGTGTTATTTTTTAAGGTTAACTTTAGATAAAGATAGAAGAGGAAATAGAATAGAATAGAGCATACAGGTCATGCAGCACAGGATGGCAGACACAATGCTGTTATGGGGAGAGAAATCATAAAGAAGTAAGCAAACAGACACAGATGGGGGGGGGGGGGGGGGGACCAAAAAAAAAGGCAAAATGAACCGCAGGAGAACCAACCCAACACCCGTGAAACCCATCGGCGGGGGGGGGGTGGTGGTAGCGGGGAGGGG
>JAOEHI010000004.1:1579271-1596722 GCA_025447815.1 Percopsis transmontana
AATTTAATTCATCATCCTCCGGTGAAATAATGGGGAAATCAGACTGGGCGGTTAAAGGGCTTTGCTAAAATAACCCCCTCCCCCCCAAAATGCATAAAAAAATACTTTTTGCCCCCCCCCCCCCCCCCCCGAAGCCTGTTTGCGCTCCAATCGTTATGAAGTAACTATGAACACACAATAAACACACAAACACACACACACATTCCTTGTGCTATTTTGTGTAATTAATGATGAATAATTATTGAGGATTTAAAATGACAAATGTTCAATTTGAATCTAAATGACAAGCCAGCGAGTTGTTTTGAGAGAGTTCTTTAATGCATAGGAAAATAACTTTGATTACATATGATTTGATTTGGTTTGATTTGACATTGTTTTGCATAAAGCAGGAAGCTGAACCGAACACTGCAGGAGGCAGCTTGTAGAGTGGGCATTGTGTTTTAAAAAAAGGCATGATTTGTAGGAAGGCCAAGTCTCAGCATTCTGGCTCAGCCCCATGTGTCCAGATGGCATGTTAGCCACTTGGACATGAGTCGCAAAGCAAGCTACATAAAAATGCTGAACATAAATATTGTGCACTAACGGTCATGGTTTATATACTGTATATACTGTATTATATACTAGTGATGCGTGGGTCAGGATTTTTTAATAACTGCACCCACCCAACCGTTATGAGAGGCAATACGCACTGCCCAGCCCGCAAAAATATGCGTTGATCAACCACCCGAACCCGACTGAGCCCGCAAACTGCCAACTTTAGCCTGTTTATCCATATCATTCACATCATAGAGTATGGGCCGACACAGGTGTTGTGCGGTAGTTTCCGGGCTTTAGGCAAAGATGCACTAAGCACATACCGCTCCAAAATCACACGTCACTTTTGTGTATGTTATGTTGGCCTATTTCATTGAATAATTTAACTAATGACTACTGTCCTCAAACTTTTCACACATTTTTCACTCAACCTTTTCACTCATCACAAAACAAAATATATGCACGATTATCATGGTGGTTTATTAGAGGTGCCATATTTGCGCACTGTGAACAAGGATGCCATTTTTGACAGTTTCCTCCCGGGAGAAGCCTTTCTGCCGGTCTGGACTTTTTGAACTTTGGACAAAATTGGCAGTTCGCCGAGACAGAGAGCGCGCTGCTGTTAAGAATGAGAGGAGCTGATTTGATTGAAGACAGCCCCCACCACTCCTACTGATAATTTATGAATTCTAATCCAACCCTTTTACAGCTTTTACAACGCTATACTTGTTTTTAACTATGTGCTTGTGTGAGCAAGATGGCCGCCATGCTTATCCCGTGTTCTTTTGGAGTGTAGGTTGTGCATGCCTTCAGAAATTAACACTACGCGTCCGCAATGCAATTCAGCATATGAACGTGGGGGCAGTATATCAGGATCTGACAGGCAGGTCAGCAACAATCTCCTGTTCCAAACTCCAGCCAAAAACTCAAACGAAGAAGAAGAAGAAGAAGAAGGTCAGCAGAAGACTGAACAAAGTGATCTTAACCTCATTAAAATCATAACCTCCTCGGGTATTGCCATGTTTGTTAACGTTGTGCAATTTCGGAAGTTATTCCGGTGTAAGCTTACCTGAGCCCGCGGGTTACGGGGTTCATATATAAGTATATATACTTTTTTTTTTTAAGCATGCAGGTATTATTCTGCCAAACAGTTTACATTATATGTCAACGCAAGGGAAATTGTATCCACTGTTTCGTTCCCACAAGGACCTTAAAACATTTTGGCATATCACCATATTGACGTTCATATATCATAACCTATATTAATATCAGATTTCATATTTTATCCTTGTTGGCTATTATGTAACCACAACATCAGCAAATAATTAAAGATGTGGGCGACAGTAAATTGGACTTTACCCTTGACATTCACAGGGTGTGATTTCCTCTGTTAAAAAACAAACAACGAAGGCTGGAAGATGTGTGAACAGCACTCTGCCAGTGTGAATCAAGTGTTGTTAAAAGTGTGCTGTTAAAATGGAAAAGAAAAGATCCTCTGAAATGACCTCTGGAGACACAAAGAGACAGGATAAAAGCAAAACCAATACAGAGAGGTATAGAGGCAGAAAACAGAAAGAAATGCAGAGAGAGGTCTATAATGTTTTATGACACAAAGCCATATGGGAACATTTTACCTCTGTGAACTGGAGGTAATAGAGAGTTAGTGAATAATCTTCCATGATCCTTGTGAGATTTTGACAAGGGTCGGTAAAACTAGCCACCGGTATACTACTTCCTGTATTTGTTAACATGGGCAGATGGGCTGAAAAGCTGTAATAGATGTCCCCTTAACTGTTCTACTGGTACTAACATATTTCAGACAGCATTGTAACTTAGGACACCTACCAGCCAAGACCAAGTGTATGTTCATGTGTGTATGTTTATGTGTTTAAGCAAGTCCCTGTTAACACATCACTTGATGCGGTCTGACACGTGTCCATTGTCTTGTCACAAAGCATCACTGCTGACCCCAGGGGTATTGTGGGTAATTTGCATCACTCCATGTGTCATGTACTCCCCATGGTAACAATATCGCAGGCCGATACAAGCAGATTCTGAGGTTTTTCCATCGGTCACTGTTATCGCGCTGGCTTCATGACCCACAGTGGGACTTTACCGAGAGAGAATATCATACACCCCTCTTAGCGTTCACGTGTGAGTGAGTCTGGTCTCGGAGGAACATTCCGGCCTGGCGTCTTTATAGACTGCTGGGTTTATTAGCATGCTAATGATCCCTTGTGACACAGCGGTAGTTTTAGCAGTCAATCCCCCCTCACTCTCAGCCTCGCTCTCTAATTCACTGTTAGCATTGAATTAGTATATTCACTGGTAGCAATGCACTGAGTGCAGTGTGAATCATCGCCGAGAGAAAAAGGAGAGTGCGGTTCCTGACTCGGCCAGCTGCTCTCGGGTCAGGGTTCATCTCCTACCGCCGTTCGCTCGCGCGGACAGAGAGAAGAAATACCAGCTGGACAGACGGCACGAGCAGGTGGCCGGGCAGCAGCAGAACATGGCAACATGAGTGGCGTGGCCTTTATGCTTTGAAGAGATGCGGCCCACACTGCATCGCAAATGAATCAAATGGGTATACAGTTTTTTTTTTGTGTAGATCTTACACAACACCACTAAATAAAAACATCATTGCTTTCAGACAAACCATGTAAGAGATAATCCAAAAATCCATAGAGAGAACTCGTATGAACTGTTTGGCCAACCTGGGCCAGTATACATTTACTAGATCCTGCTATTAAATGCTATTATGGTGCTTTAAAACCCCAAAGAAACTTCAAAATACACTTTATTATTAATAAAGGTGCATGCAATCTTTAATATGTTGTTATATGGCATAATGTTAAGAACAAAAATTATCCTAATAAGATTTGGCATTCATATTATTCCTATTTTTAAATCTTTAATCCTGTAGTCTACTCGACAAGTTGTGAACAAGCAATATAACTAGTATGTGTATAATTAAGCCCCCTATGGAAGGCTGAGACAGAAATCACTATTGCCCATCACTGTTTGCTCTACTTAGAGTTGCCATTCTTAATTCTGTTTCCTAACAGGAAACAACAGTCAGCTGAATTGCCTATGGCTTGATGGCTTCTTCCCTCTTTGTCTGATGGGATATGATGAATACACTGTAGCCTGATGCCATTAAGCTCCATTTGTTAAGACCTTAAAGGCCAAGGGTTTCTGCCTGATATTTCAACATTTCCATCCCATGTTTGTTCTGAAACGAAACACTTATTAACTTGTGACAGATACACGAGCAAAGCAAAGCGACAAATGCATATGTTAGGTGTACATAAGTTGCAGAGCTTATTATGTGCTATTTCTAGTTTTTAACAAAAACACTGTTGGTTTTGGGCACCGAGTGACATCATGACATAAAGAGGTTTTGTGACAAAAAGCCCAGTTATGTTTTTTTTTAACAATTCCTTACAAAAGAAAGAAAATGTGTAAATAATGAAATAAGACTAGAATTTTTTCCCCGTTCATGTAATTTCTTGGCTCATCTGATGGAAAATTGCCCGTGTCAAACACAACAAAGTGAAGGTATTCTTAGAATTTCGGTCTCCTTTATTAGTGTGGTTCAACTTGCTAGATGAAATACACAAGAACCTCTAAAATAGGAAGCACCGCTCTGCTGTCACATAGACACGACGGCGTCTGCCTGCATAGGATTTGTCAAAGTAAACAACTAGTCAAATTACATGGGGCATGTAAATAATTGTGTAAAATGCAAAGTAAGACATTGGAATACATGCAAAAAGCAACATAGAGAGAAGGGGGATGTGTGTGTGTGCTCGTGTGTGTGTGTATGTGTCCTAAGGGATGCCTGATGCCTTGGCCTGCTTCACCAGCCAGATGAGAGATTACGTAACTGCAGCTGCCAGCGAACGTCCAGCAGCGGTTAACGAGAATCAACCTCTGCAATATCCCGACATCAAACGCACCCCCCCGGGCAAGCTAATGCATCTATGTGTCCATGTGTGAAGGCATGGATGAGTGTTTAGGGTGCCTCTGAGTTTGTGGGAGCTACCATATAGAAGTTCGGATTACATAAACGACTTGTGTTAAGACAGAAGAACACAGCAGATGTTAATGTCTACTATTAACAGAGGCCACCAAGAGCCACAATTACAAAGTAAATGGGAAAGCTAACTCCAAAAAAACATCTTTGCATTACAGCGTAAAATATAGGCTGGTTTGAAAGTTTAGTGGTATATTGCAGTTATGCATACACATTTCTAAAAGGCACTTTTCAGCACCTTAGCTTCATAATAATTGGAAAATGCCCTTAAATTGGGTACACTGGGTATGAACGCTTACAATGTTATTGCAATGTTAGACCATATTTCAAGGAATCTTCTTAAGTAAAATGTTGTTACTCTGTCAGTAAAAAGATTAACTTGTTTAAGTGTAAAATTGCTTAGATTCAACATGATTTGCTTACTTTTGGTGGGATATTTTTTGCAGTGTAGTATATTACCATAAAACACTGCCTCTCATTATAATCTTACATGACTTACATCCATAGCCATAGCAGCAACACAATTTGTTTCTCTTTGCTGTTGGCTGTTTGGCATTCATTCACTGGGGGAACGGCGATGATAGCATAAAGAATGTACCAGACAAGCCCATCATCAGATATGCTTCAGATATGCCCCGTAACAAATGATACAAGAGCCAGCCGGTATGATTGGGATAGATAGAAAATAGAACCGGGTCGAAAATAGCCAGAATTATCAGTGCTCGTATTACGACTCCACCCTTGAGGCTCTGTGTGTGTTTTCCTGTTCAACCTTGTATTTTTGTTGTTCCTCCGGCCCTTTCTTATTTAGACGTATAGCTTTGTTTTTTGCTTGTCTACACTGACACTCTTTTCAGTGAAGTTTTTGGAAAGTCATTTTGAAAATAATTGTCAGTTAAATAATTAGCAAGTGACAAATGTTTGATGGTGATTTACAAACACTGGTGCTAGCGGACATTTTAATCACCTTCAACTAATCACTTGGGGATGATTTACTGAACACAAGCACTTGCTGTCAGCACCAACTGAACAACCCACCAGGATGCTGATTGGCCGGTGGTTCTGTAACTATTTCCAGACTGATACGTAAAGTGAAGCAAATCGTTGAGGAGGAGCTCGCAAAATGGTGTTTGATGGTTTTAAACAGGCTAACAGACATGGTTATCATACTATCTGATTTTCCATACCTCCGAAGTAGGAGCCGTCTGTTAACTTCATCTCCTTGTTAAATTTGGTGATGACGCTTGCGACGCCATGCTGAATAAAGTACATCTTCTTGCCCACCGTGCCTTCACGGATGATGTAGTCATTGGGCTGAAAGACCTCAAACTTCAACTTGCTCAGCATGCCCGTCACAAAGTTGGGGTCCGCGTTCGCAAACAACGGCATGGTGGCCACGAGTTTACGGCAGTTGAAGTTGACGATTTCCTAAAGAAGAGAAATAACAAACGAAATATAACAAACCAAATGAGAAATTCCCCACCATGACAGGAATCATTACAATGAATGATTTCTATAATTTAATTGACACTTCTTCACCTAAAACTTGAAAAATGTGCCTCATTGAGGGGCTATGCTACATTCTGCGACTTTTTCGCAGATGCAAAGGGGCATTGCATCTCCTGCATTCTCCAAAGGTAATCACAGCTTTCATCTGTGGGGCATAATTGAATTGGATGCGTATTGCTGCTTTATCCCTAATGCCTCTAAAGCACTGGCCATCGCTCATAAGAACAAACTTTCTGGCACGCTTGTCGGCTGCTGCTGATGAGTTTGCCCCTCGCGTGGCGCTGGCAAGCCGGCTTTCCGCTCTCATCCTGTCCCCTCAGACCTCAGCAGGAGATTAGGAGCGTGTTTTTTCTTTTTCCGTATTTACAACACACACTGCTGTTGCCGGGCAGATGGGGCGGGTGCCTGCCGGGGCACCTGCCATCTATGGTGGCGCGCTGACCCTCCCCGTGGAATGCCTCTCCTCCGAAGATAAAGAGACATCCAGAAAAAGATATCCAGTCAGCGGTGTTTGCTATGCACCGCCAAGGTGGTTAGCTCAGGGGGCGAGACGTGGTATCAGCTAGAAACAGTAGCCAGGGGCCGAGTGATGAACACGGAATAATGAAATAGATAACAGGCACCCTCTATGGGGAAACAAACTTTAGGCTATTTATAGAAAAAAAAAGGGAGAGTGGTAAAAAAAGGTCTGACTAGTAGAATACTAACTGCTCTCTCTTCGATTTCTACATTGTTACCTTAAATGCCATCCTCTCCTTGTCTCCTGGATAAGGGCTACAGCATTAGGCTTTGTTAGTTCATTAGTTAGACGGGATGGACCCTGAATGACTGGTTGCCTGGGTTACTGTAATAAGATCTTAGAACTAGAGTTACCATGCATAACTTTTGTTTTTAGTTGTAGTATTATGTCAACTCATTTACTTGATCTTGTATGTTGTTAAGTTTGTACAACATTGTTTGTTAAAAGAACTAGAAAAGAATATATTATAGTAAGTACAGTCTACTCCCTTATTGCTGAAGTTGGGCTCTGCTAGACTGACCTAATAGTGCCACAGGGACAGTGCAGGTTCCCCGAGTCATACCTCTGCCCTCCCACCCAACTATGCTTAATTATCCACATAATCTGCAGACACAGGGAGGACAGCCAAGACATTAACAACTGGCCACTAGCCTCTACTGTGAAGTTGACTTTCCTTGTACCTCTTTCGGGAGTAATATATTCCGAGCAGATGCTGGAGCTGTGTGGCTCTGCGTATGTGTCATTGTAATGTAGCACAGATGTAAAATAGGCTAGTGAATTAGGGGACAACTTGTTTGGCTTCTCAGCTCGTCTTTCACATCTGCTCGTATTGGGGGAAAGACAAACACAGTATTCTTCTCTGAGCCTTCGTCTAAGTGTCTTTTTATATCCCGACCAGTGCTCAGTGTGGGTTCACCCAGCACGTCGAGGAGAATTGATTGAGCCCGTGTTTTTGTCTTTGACCATGTAAGACGAAACGGCAGCTACCGTAATTGGGCCATAATGGCTGCCTGATGAAGTGCAGTTCGTGAGATTTTGTTCTTGATTTTGATCATGTTCAGGGCATTTGAATTTGCCAAATAATAATTCACTTCTCATGCCAAGGGAGCACACTGAATAATGTTTCCAAACTACCACCTGCCTGTCAACACGCATAATATTTGAAATATAGATGTCCCAGGCGTGTAGTTTTCCAAAAATAAGTCTCGAACCATAAGAACATGAGTTCAATGTGTTTAGTCTAGCAGGAAGTTATTACTGCTAAAGGATGATGAGAGGCCGGAATTACAGTGTCTGAAAGAACCGATCTTCTACTTTAGTCCAGGGAGAAGAAGCTGACTCACCTCCTTCAGGGGATCGTTGAGTTCGCTTAAAATGTTGTCCTCGTCAAAGATCTTGCCTTGGTAGCGATGCTCATAGTAGTCGTGGATTTTCTGACGCATATCTGCCGGAAGCTTATGGAAGGACATGTATTGCTCCACTTGCTTGTACTGTCAAAACAAATAAAGCAGATGACATCTGTTCAGTGGGATCAAATCAGAGAGGGAAAACACAGTGCGGCTATTCAACGTATTGAATCGTGGTGACACCTTTCCCAAACCAAACTGTCAGCAGATAGACAACATGTGGGCCAATGTGGGCACTCGGGAGCCCCTGTTGGACAAAACAGTAGTGGACCAGCCACGGTTTGATGTCAAATGCATCACTAGCTGTGCAACACTTCATTCTATTGTACTGCAAATTCCACACGTAGACACCGTATTGTAAAGGTTGAATCATTATTGTAGTTTCTCAATCAATGATAAATAGCAGCACAACTGACAAAAGTTTCCGGTTGTTGCTTTAAAGAGCCTGCCAACGCTGCAACAATAGATGGGCACAGCTAAAATAAACAGCATACCCTCCCACCCCCACCCCCACCCCACCCACACACACACACACATACACCCCACCCCCCGCATAAAATCTTTATTTGTGTCTCTGTATTGAGGACAAAGCATGCTCTCACGTAGTCGTAGTGCCATGTCCTGGTTCTGTGTGCAGGGAGGGGGAGATGGAACGAGGGAGGCAGGTGGTGAGAGAAAGTAGGAACAAGTACAGGCCTGAAGCTATGTCAGGCCAAGGTAGCAGTTCCCATTTTTTCACTGATGTACAGTAGGAAGCCCTGTCCATAGAGACAGCAAAAACATTAGCTAACTAGCAAGCTATATTTTCCGGGTAGGGATTTGGGGTCTGTGCGAACTGAGATGTAGATGGCACTGCCTGCATGACTGATCGTATGCATTCTTTAAAGAGCCCCTATTGTAAAATGTGCATTGTATTTCTTGGCCAGAGGGGGCAGTGTGGAGTCATGTGTGATCACGCACAATGCATGTGCATCCAACGTGGGATTTTAATGTTGATTGGAGGGGAAACTCCAATCAAAACCTCCCTGCACAACACGGGAGGTTTTGAAACAACTGTGAAAGTGTCTAATAACATCAGTTCATACCACCACTTTAATTAAGTATTTAGATGTGGAATACATTTGAAAGTAGTCTTAAGTGACATCTATTGCACAACCTAAGTATCTGGTTTGTATTCAGTAAAATATATATTTCGCTAATTACTAATATGTTTTTTGTAATCACCAGTGCTGTATCATAATTTTGTGCTATTTAGCTTAAATCACACATAAATTCCTTCTTTAAGGATCATTTGTAGGTAAAACACTCAAGGAGTTTCACTTTTGGGCTGTGTATACTTACACATACTTATTATATCTTTATTATTATATTTTATACATATTATATCTTTATTGTATATGCATGGATGGTCACCATGGAGTACCATTCCCTCGCAGGTAATTAATTGAATCTCAGTAGCAGTTAAGATTCTGTCCACATCAACTTTAAGGCAAGTATTGACTCACAAAACAGAGCTGGCAGGACAGACAGAGTGGGGAAGAGGAGTAATTCAGTGGCTCATCCATTTTAATCAGCCACTGTTTACTCACACAGGTACATGACAGACAAGGGTGTGAACAGAATCTTCTAAAGCCAGTTGAAGGCCCTCGCGCATGAAAAAGAGCCCTCTGTCTCGCACTTTGCCTCTAGTAATCAAGGAGGAAGGCAACAGCTGCCATGGGGTCCGGTGGCAGGCTGTGTAGCCGCTGTGATGTCAGAGTAGCCCACAAGATGAAATTCACACACACACACAAAAAGACAGCAACGTCTTTCGCATTGATTCGTCCCCCAGCTGTGGAGAGATGATAAGGGGGCTGGTTTTTGTTTGAGGTAAATTGATTTATACACAGCACACAGTGGGGGTCCGAGAGGTGTCTGGCATTTCAAGTCTGAAACAGGGCTTCAAGGTACTGTATATGGAGGATTAACTTTCTGTGTTTTCAGGTATCACATTTATAATTAAAGGGCATAGATTTGAATGAGCACCAATTCTTCAGCATTCTGATTTGTATCACATCAACCTGACAAAAGGTCTGATCAGCCAGTTTATCTCACCTGTCGCACTTTCACCTGTGTGTCTTTACAGTCTCTTTACATTTCTGGAATCTTCTCTGTCTTTTTTTGTTATCTCTAATTTAATTTCCTCTCATCTCGTTTCCCCTTTTAATTTCCCAAATCATTGTGGGTAACCGGTGAGGTTAAATACAGAGGAAAAGACATCAGAATTGTAAACTCACAGTAATAGTTTCATGCATACATTTCAGCCTTTTTCACAGTAGCTACAGCTTTATATCTCGTTAACACTTTCATCTTCAACATAGCATCTTGCTTTACCTACAGTATGTTCTTTTTAGCTCATGCCATCTGTCCTGTTCTTTTTTTCAATTGCTGAATCCCAGTAGTGAACGAATCTACCGGAAATTGAAAGCCCTGAACCCATCCCTGCTGTTCCTATAATATGCACAGCCATGCAGCAAATCAACCCTGGCTGAGAACGTAATACACACTGGGGCTATGTTACCAGGAACAGGGTGTTCACAGCATCTAAGTTGTCAGGACAACACTTGAGAGCAGCTGAAAAGATAAACCGGGGCTGTAGATTAAGTACAAATTGCTGATGAACAGATGTACATTACATACTGAAGCAGCAGGCCTGTCACATATTATATACAAGCGCTGACTTTTAAAAATGTCTGACTTGCCTCCCCTGAGTTACCTGCTGTTGTTCATTTTGAGTAGAGTGCCGTTCCAAAACTTTATCGGCCTGTTTACAATCAGAGAATAATGATGAACGGAATAGTAACGGATGTACTCTGACTTCAGCGTGAGCCGTTCTATTGCGGAAGATTTGACACACACACACACACACACACACACACAGTCAATGGAATAGAGAGATTAGGTCTGACGTCACTATCACATCCCCAGTACGCACCACCGACCCTCCACTGGATCTTGCATAACTTCCTGTTCCTGTCGTAGGAAATCACGCCAATCACCCAAATAATTGATGCTGAGAACCAGCAGGGAGGGAGAAATGTCCTAAGTGACAACCCCACTTAGTCTCTCTATTATCAGAGGCTAAAGATAGTTACACAAATGGGAAAGAAATACACATTCCTCTGATAGGGGTGTCAAAATCAAATGTTTATCCTTTTTTTGTGTTACCTTCCTGACGTACCCAGTCTCATCTCTTATCCCTTTGTCCTTGGAGCTGTTTCACTACTGCCGATCTCTATGAGAACAGTGTTAACAGAGATTATACCTTGGACAGCCACTAGATAAGGACTACTGATAATGAGCTGGAGGGAGAAATGAAATCTTACAGAGGACAATGAAAAAGACTTGATTATGTATCCCGGATTTCCATGACGATCATTTCCAAAGCTACTCTGGGTTCTTAAAGCTACTACATATGGGATTGTTGAATTGAATGATCATTATGAGCTGAGTTTGGATAGAATCACCTGGAGTCCTGCTTTTCATGTGCACATTTCTGGGTCTGAACACCCCATATAAACGCGGATGTCAAAATGCTAGTTTTCGGCGATTAGCGGTATAAACTCTGATATTTTCTTTCATTACATTAAAATTACGTTGTTAACTACATTTACTAGTGTTTTTCAAACCAAATGAATTTAGTTTAAACAAAATGTCACAATATTGCAAAAAAAGTCAAAAGTTGTCTGTATGGGCTAATGTAATATCACCCAAAGATAACATTGCAGGAAGCTCTTGAGCTTTTGATACATTGTGAGGTTTGGGTGTGGTTTGTTTTGATCTTTTGGGGGTCAGACAATCATGACTCTCCAGTCAAGTCGAGAATATAGAAGTCTACTTGACTGCTCCACCATCACTACAGTTAACTGCAGAAATAAATGAATACTGGGACTGTTTTACCAAGTAGCACTGACTAAGGTCATATCATCATATAAAAATCCGACAATGAGCTAAAGCTTCTAGATGCAAGGTGTAAATGAATATATTGCTGGGTTGGTATATTGCTATTGTATGTTTGGGCCCTCCCAGTTTTACTCTCAAGGCCAAGGTGACCTTGTTAGTACCCCCTTAATAAGACTGCTGCTAGCCTGCCCTGTAGGGTACTGTAATTGATGTGTGTGATTGTGTATCGGTCCCAGCCTTAAGTGCGGAAGTGTACTGAACATGTTATTAATTTCCCATGGCACCATCACCAATTTCAAAGGCAGGCCTTTCATAGCATGACTATAAACCAAAAACAATTGAGTCCAGGCATTTGCCGTTTGCCGATACAGCATTGTTCCACTTTCTAGAATGTTCCTTCAGTAATACCATAAGTGAAGCGTGTACCGCTTGACCCTTGCCAAACTGTGTTAAAACGATCAGAAAAAGACAGATGGTGCCTTTATATTCAACACCTCAAAGGTGAACAGAGCCATCTCACCGTACACCAACTTATTAACAGTGTCAGGTAAAGGTTGGGACGTCACTTTAATCATAGCCATGTTCTAAGAGGGCTTAAAATACATCCGAGGTGAACATAACCTCCCTGAACCACAGCACTGTGTCTAAATTTTTTTTCAGGAGTTAAAACCTATGTTTGCGTGCGAGTGCTTAGGTTGTGCCTGTGCCAGTCTCTGGGTGCTGACCAGGCCTCTGAGCTGAGATGAAGAGGAAGGCCCCGCTAAAACACTTTATAATCCCCCTCTAAGCAAAATATGACGTAATAGGGGATCAAATGGGAAGGAAATGTCTGTTCACTGGCAGCACCCAAAACAATATGGGGGCAGGACATCTCATAGCCCTGTGGGCCTTCTGTGGTTTGTGGGGAGAGGAGGGGGTGCGCTAAATCCTCTTTTCTAGCCTCTGCCGGGATGTTGTGATGTGTGAGAGCTCCGTGTTTGCTTCCTAAAGGTCACAGACTGAAGGTCAACGCTACAAATAAAGGCTTGGTCCAGTAAGTGATATTTGCATGCAGTAGGAGCGAGCAAAGCCTTAAAGAGACACTCCTCGAGTCGGAAAAAACCTCGTTTCAACCAGTGTTACTAAAATTGCATTTTTGTTGTATATTGGGTACAGGCTCGCACAACCTCTACCCCTCCCCTACAGCTAAGTGCATAGCAGGGGAGAACATTTGGGGTTCTGTGGGCACTATAATGCTGATCAGCCACATTAATAGTGGGATTTATAGATCTAGAGATTTATAGATCTACTTTAATTGGATGTAAAAGTGAAAACAATACAAAGCTGTATTAACAGATCACCTATGTGGTCCCATTGTGCCTTAAATACTTCAGACAAGCCCTCTGAGACACAATAACTAATGTGCCCAGATTTAAAGACATGTCAAGACCTCTAATGTCAGGTTTTGTGACATGGCTAGGGCCCTTACCTTCTCTTGGTATTGCCTGCGCGACGAGTCCAGCGACTGGATGAGAGCTGTGGCGTGGCCCACAAACATGGCGTAGCAGGTGGCTCCCACGATCATGCTCAGCATGGTGATCCACAGGTCAGACATGCTGACGGGCGCCCGTGCACCGTACCCGATGCACAGCATGTGGCTCATGGCTTTGAAGAGGGCGTACGAATACTGCTTGCCCCAGGAAGCATTCTGGAAGGATGGAGAAGGGATTGGGGGGGGGGGGGTTAGTTTGAGACAAGGCAGGTATTTTTTTTTCTTTGATGGATCACTGAGCCTCCATCGAACATTCAGCCAACATTCATGCTTCAGAGCCTAATGCACACACGGAGCCACTAAACGTTCTACTCACTCCCTCTGTCTCTCTCTCTCTCTCTTCCTGTCGTTCACTCCAGGCTGTGCATTTTCCCCTGTACCGTTTCTCTGACTGACTCGTTGCAATATCTTTCCATTTGCCACTGGCTGCTAAACAATTGATGGCCGCAGGTCCTAAGCACAAACTATGACTGGACGGATTAGACGATGGATGTATAGTTTCCCTTGAAGGAGTCAAGCCTTCGGCTTGACACAGACAGAGGATCGAGCAGAACGATTCAAATGGTTCTTTTTTTTATGTGTTCTAGCAGAGGACCACCATTATGTGGCTGAACAGCAAAGAAATGCAAGATTCTGTGTGTGCCCTCTCTTATAGGAACATCTTTCAATCACTGTATTATTAACTGTGCTTATGCTAAACTTATCCATATGTCACTTACGTAACCAGGCTGGCCTAGCTCTTAGTGTCATGGTGAAGGGAATCAAAAGAGTATCTAAAGGGCAGCCAGTCTTGCAGTCACATGGAAATGTGAGTTGTTTTGACAGTTGGTCATTTGTGCTGATCATTTTATTCCTGTGTCTGCTTGTATGTAAGTGTTTGTTCTATCAAAGGCCCATTGCAAATGACATGCAAATGAGCTCAGTGCTATAAATAGAATATTTATTTAAATGTTCTATTTTTATGTATATCTCTATCAAAGACAATTTACAAATAACTAAATAAATAAATACTTATTTTTGAGTCTGAGGCTTGTATAAATTAGCTTGTATAGATTTTTTTTTTTTTAGGAACAAATTAAATCAGAATGAATGTGACTATTGTTTTGCCTCCTAACGAGTATTATTCTGGGGGATTTCTGAAGCGTTTGATAGAACGCAGAGCTGAAAAATATCTCTCTGCTTTATTTCATCAAGTTTAATGGCTTTTTATATTCAACCTTTTTTTTCACTGTGCAAACCCCCCCCCCCCCACATATTTATGCAGGAATAGTGTGTGGTGGCGACAGGACAGTTTAGAATCCAAGTTTTTAATCCATGTAAGCGTGAGAGTACCTTTTCTCCCGAGGCCCCAAAATCCCCTTGCTATAGAGAGCCACAAAGCCAGTGCAGCCGGGCTTACATCTGTGTGAACCCAGGGAGCTTCATTCTAGAGACAAATGTGACAGCGCTCCGGTACAGCCTTGTGTAGTGAGTTGCTGACTCCAATGGTTTCCTCCCCCTTCTGAGTAAAAATGCTGAGTCGGCTATCTTCTCCTGCACAGAATACCTTAAACAGAATAGCTCACTAAAGATATATGAAGCCACTAGAAAATATAGTTCTTCACTGTCTGTCCCTTGGGATGTCATAGTTCGTCTAGCAACTCATACTTTATGAACACCGGTGACTGAGTTATTGTACACAACCTTTTGTACAACAGCCACAGCTAAACCCTAAACTGTCCAATATCCGTCCAATATTATTCAGTACATGACTCAATTTAGACCTCAATCATCTCAATTTTCTAACTCGCCTTAAATTTTGACTTCTAATCTCCATGCTGATTAGCTAAGTGTTTCTCATCACAAACTGATGAGAAAATTGGCTTGGAATTACAATTGAAAAATCAGGAATAACCAGAGGTATTGTTTGGGTGGCTAGTTTTACATCAGAATTCATTACAGCTTAGGCACTATTAGTCAAAATGCATTTTAAGAACAAAATTGACAAAATAGTGCTGGTTGGCGATACAACTAAATCATATAAACTATAATTTACACATGTAAAATGTGTATGCACGTACTATACATTTAGAAAATGTCTTTAATTAAAGAGAATGCAATCATTTATGTTTTCACACATTTCACAGGGAAAGACTAAATGAACAAAACATCAGTAGTTATGTAACATTGGAATTGCTTAATCATGTAACTGTTTAAACCCTGCAAGCTGTCCATTGCATGAGCAATTCACTGTGTCCTTTTTATTTACAATTGCATAACAAACACAAGCTGTCCACTGAGAGTGCACAAAGGATAGTGCCAACACCATATTGTGGAAGATATGGAAACCTATACTGTTCATGCTTAGCAAACGATAAGTCAACAGTGTAGGCAATAGGCATGACAATGTCAACTCAGAGCCCTATGTCACGACTGGTAAAACAAAATGTTAGGATGTTATATAAGACAAAATAAAGTAAAGCAATGTCAGCTGTAATGTAGGAGCAAGCACAGTGACAAATCAATACACGGTGACAGTTAGGACAAACAGGTGCTTGCATTCTTGATGTGATTGCGAACAGTGTGCAGTGCAGAAGGAATCACATTCTATAGTATATTATTTACCCAACAAGCCATATTTTCACTTCTCAACAATCCTCACATTCCGTGAAACAACATGAGCTTACAGCAAGAAAAACATTTTGCCACAACTAACCACAGCAAAATCTCTTAATTCGCACCATGGAGGGAAAGAAAAAAATCAGTTTACTGTATTGTATAGAATACTATAGCATATACAGTATATCTTGGGTTTAAGCCTTTGCTAAATGTAGGCCTATTAAATAAAATTTTAATTTTAATTTTTTCCTCCTTTTTTTAAAAGGGTATTTAGGAATTCCTGATGACTACTTGATGATGATTATTATGAATATGAGACCCTGCATTACAAAAAAAAATACAATTGTCTCTTCAAAATGTCAGTAAAAGGTTTCTGCAGATTATCCCACTTTATCTTATCTTCAAAAAAATACATAAATGAAATTATCTTGCAAACTCTTAAAAGCCCCCCTGACACTGGAGCTCAGGGGAGTCCAATGAAGTTCCACGTGAGAGAGACGTAACTTTGACTAATTCATCAACTGCCGACTGAAGCGGGCTCTTGGAAGTGACTCATGCTGGGGAGAAATGACTAGGCCAGCCATTGGACCCTCCAAGGACAAAGGAGACACAGCAACGTGACTAATGCTAATGGATGAAGGATGGTTATCCATGGTTAGCCATCGATCACTATGGCTGCCGCTACTTCTATCACTATCTCTTCATCAGCGTCACACTCTTTCATGCAAACAGCTTGACTGCCAAGATTTAAAAAATCCTGGACAGAAATGACCCCAATCAATTCCAGTCATAATCATTTATTTATATGTATATGAATAATCTATACTATAAACTTACATGCAAACAAACCATTCCCAGCTGCCAGAGTGGCAGTACCATTATCTTGTCAGGTGATTAAGCACATGCAGCTTCTGAAGAGAAGAGAAGCTACATGCGGGGCCATTAGTCAAGCGGATAAGAGCCCTATACTGTATAGCCCTATATACCACTCTCCGCTGTCGCTCTATAGTCCTCGCCCGCCCTGTGCTTCTGCTCACAGCTGAGCCGAGCGAGGAGACGAGATGTGTGATGCAACCTGGACTCAAACTGTAAGTGGGAGGGAGGGAGGAGCACAAGAGCTTCGAAGGCTACATCTTTCACACGACAGTCACTCCCCCTGACATGGTGGAATGGGAAATTAAGTATTTATGCCTCTTCAGGAGTTCTTCTGAAGCTCTCTGGCACCGCGCAAGGTGTGAGGTAAATAGAGGGTAGATTAGAAGAGAAGAGAAGAGAAGAGAAGAGAAGAGAAGAGAAGAGAAGAGAAGAGAAGAGAAGAGAAGGGAAGAGAAGAGAAGAGAAGAGAAGAGAAGAGAAGAGAAGAGAAGAGAAGAGA
>JAOEHI010000004.1:1596822-1628320 GCA_025447815.1 Percopsis transmontana
TGTGAAAGTCTCTGTAACTCGATCAACCAACATGCTGAAAGTAAGGGACATGAAGTAGCCCAAACTTTCCCTTCACTAACCATAAACTAGCTTTGCTAGCCTCCCTGCCACAGTATCTGTGGCATACTGTATAAGTAAACCACTACCATACTACTGCATAATTATTATCTGCTTTTTGTGACGTGAGGTCACAGCTGTAAAGAAGACAGTATTTTCACAAAGCACTGAAATCTGTTTGTTGAACCCAAGAAAGGTTATAAGGTCATGGGAAACGTGCTAAAAATGCAGTCTGTTCTCATTTGGACTATTTTCGCCCAGGTTGATTCATCCCACTAAAGTCCCAGTAGCTTTGAATGCTCCTTGAACCAAACTCACTCGACTTGAGCCCGTCGCGACTTCCCTGTAACCTTTTCTGCCCGCAGCAAAGTGGCCGCACACGGAGCAGAGAAAGAACAAGAGGCCTTGCTGATGTTCAGATCACTCTACAGCTCAACTCATCCGCAGGGAAATAAAGCACAGCGCCCTGGAAGGCTAAATTTAGCCAGGAGCTTACAGGACGTTGTTTCAAAGCGCCTTGTATACCGCTCCTGCTGACTACAACTTTACTCTTAATTTAGCAAAACCTTTATGTTTGTGTACTGTAGCCTTACAGTAACATGAAAGAACAGCAACAGTAATGAGAGCACAGAGGTAACTAGAGGAAGCTGGGGAGGACAGAAAGACAGCAGATCTAACAAAGGTGTGTATTCCCTGAGGAGAGGGATCAGACTGAAAAACACTAAACAGGAAGTAGCACTTTAGCCCTATTTGAATTGCTAATGTTTCACACTAGCAGAAATACAAGAGAGGGCCCTGACAGGTTGTCCGTCATCCACCAATACATACTGTAATTGAAAAAGGAACAAAAAAGAGGTCCAAAAGGAAGAAAGGACTAAGCCTAGTTCTTATTGACTGAGCTCGCTATATGTGTGAGGGTTACGAAAAGGTCTTGTTAGGGTATGAGTTCCCAGAAGCCATTTCACCTTACTAGGGGGAAAAACAACTGACATCTCAAGTAGAAAGAAAGGAAAAATAAAGGTTTACTCTCTGCAGCATACACAGTATACATTAGTGGCACCAGGTAGCCTACTGTACCTGGGCTTGTGGCGCTAATGATGGGATCTCTAATCATAGGCTGATGGTTAAATAACAATGTCACACTGGATAACCGTCAGGATGACTCATACGCCATCACAGGCCAGCAGTATCGCCCAAGACACATTTTAAATATAGACTGTGAGTTTGCACAGTTCTATAGATAAGATAAGATATTAAAGATATGAAACAACAAATACCCTAAAGTCTTTCTGATTATCGTCACATGAAATAAGTCAATGTCATCGAATATAGGCCTACACTGGACAAAAGGATAACATGAATGACAGTGTATGACTCCATACTCCATACAGCGAATATAAATTGACAGCAATGTCGGCACGTTTGTAACAGCTCAAACAATTAGACGTACTGTACTGCAATCTCCTCCTTAACCTAATTAAGTTCATCTCGCTGGGAAGCCCAGAGTCAGGAAACATGTAGAAACAGAGGAGGGAAGGGGATGGTTCCTCTGGACTGACATTAAATACACATTGGAGAGTCAAATAGAAGCCCTTTTTCAAGCAAAACAGAATAGATGTCGAAACATCTATAAGGATTGGGACACTCCTCAGCTTGTGTCTGGAATTACCCATGTGGTTAGAACCATCATTATATACAGTTGTCGCTTCCATAAACAGTATGGTAGACAGAAGAATACCACTGTTTTGACACATTGCCAAAACAGGTCATTACTCTTGACGGGCATTGGCACAATATAGGCTTAGAATTAAGTGCATTAAGTTAACATTAGACCAGAGGGACAATAGGTCAGCATAATCTTTTAACACAGTGTTATGTGATGACTGTGAACTGTGAACGCCAGAATGACGTTTATTCACATTTGGGCATCAACCCACAGCGTACTATGGACAATCATTAGTGATAAACTTTACAAAACAGAAAAGTGCTCAGATACTGATACACAAATGTATTTATCACGATAACTTCATATCATGTACACTTGGCGAAACGTTTACACCTGTGGCGATTTAGGTATCTTATGCCTTGAAAAAAAAGCATGCAGGAGAATGTAAGACCTTAAGACATGATGCTGTCCTTATTCTAGGAGAATGTTATTTGCTTACAAAAACTGGTGGTTAACCAGTTCAAGTATTGATAAATATACTAATTGTAAGTCGCTTTGGACAAAAGCGTCTGCTAAATGCTGTAAATGCAAATGTAAATGTAAATTTGTCATAATCATTCAAATTTGCACCTTGGACATGCAATCATAGAAAGTCTCTTATGTCTCTTATGCATCTTCATAATGGACATGGAAATAAATGACCTGACCTCTGTTTAAGGTTAGCAAGGATTAGCAAGGGACTAATTTGAGGGGGTTAAATCCACCACTGACTATTACATCGTGGGATGACAAAACTCTTTCCAGGAAAATCTAGAATTCTCCTGCTTAACATCGTCTTGTAAATCTCCTTTTGGATCTCTTTTGGTTTCCCTTAATCACAAAATTAATCAATAAATCAAACTGGGATTTGAATCATGTTAGCATGTAATGGGAATTTCTTGGGATTTAACAAGGTTCTTTATTTTCTCAAAAATGGTTGCACCATTAAACCATGCTTGAGTCAACTCAAATTATGAGATTATAAAATTCTAATTTGTTCTAACTTTTTAAGGTTAAATTTGAGCAGATAAACCATGTCATGCTCTTTCAGAAAGAAAAGCAATTTGATGGAAATAATAGGGATTCACTTGACTGGATAGCACATTGCTTAGTCAGACAAATGTGGGCATACACACAAACAATATTCCCTACATGCAAACATGCAGAAAATGGATGTGACATCATTAAATGGCTTCTGGCAACAGACTGCTACAGAGTAAGACTTTCTCAGACGAGAGGAGAGAGGACAATGTGAGAGAAGAGAAGATGAGAAGAATCGTTTCAGTAAAACAGTGTGACCATTCTTCCATCCTGCCCTTTTCTTTATGTAAACATGCCTGCATCCTTACTTTCAAACCAGCCGTTTGGTTAATGAGACGGCACAGTCATTTCTAGCCAGAGACTTAATTAAAAGCCAGGTAGCGATCGATACCTTAGGAACTCCACACAAGGAGAAAACAATGAGTGATCCATTAATGAAACTAAGTAACTAAAAGTCACTTTTACAGCAGTATTACTGCAGTTTTAATTTACTGCAGTTTTAATTAGTGTAATTATTTGAATGTTCAAGTGTTTCTTTTTAGTCAATAAATGTTATTTGTTCATCGTTGTCATTTTGTTTGTTGTTAATAATTTGTTAATTGGGGAAACAAAGCTAGATTATCCGTCCCACACAAACAGCTGCAGTGATTCATCTTGCTTATTTGCTTAACTTTAATAACCAACTTTAAATGTAATAACCAATTTTAAATGTGAATCTAAAAAAGACAATCACTTCCTGTTTTGTTGATGCTACAAACAAATAAACACAAACTCCTCTGAAACCAATACTGTCACAAATAAGACACTACAGTATTTTGTCCTATGCCAAAGTCGTCCCTGCCCCTTAGTCTGTGTATAGAAGTTACTTCCCGCTTTCTCCTCCATTCTTGTAAACTTTCCGCTCGATACCCCAAGCCCATCCATCATGTTTGTCCTCATCTATTAGGCTGTCCCCCGTCTGCCTCTGTCCTTCCTCTAAACACATTACCCTGGGCCATTCGCCTCATTCCCTCGCCCGCTCTGTCGCTGCCCTGCCAGCCCACTTTCTCTCTTTCTCTCTCTCTCACCCTGCATCTATTTTGGTCGCGCGAGCACGATAACCTCAACACTTCGGCTCTGCCTTAATCTGTGCACTTCCATTCTGCACTGCAGCAAAGGCCAAGGCATAGCCAGGAGCAGGAGCCCTTCCATGCCAAAGGCATCACAACAATGTCTTTCTTCTTTCTGCGCGGTGGCTGTGCATTGTGACTGCTAATGGAGCTTGTTTTAGGGAATTGTCTCGGTACTGGAAACATCAGATGACTTATAATAGCCCCAGACTCATGAAGCTCTAATAGGGTGTGGCATAAATTATGGGCTAGTATTTCATCAAGTCAAGCAATATTAGTAGAGTTTAATGTTTAATCTAATTTACTCCCCTATTTACTATTGTTATACAACTGTTCAGTTCTCTTTAAGGTGTCAAACTGCAAATTAGTAGTGATCCAATCAGGGGTGGAGTCAAACTATGTTTTTGTCTTACTCAGTATACCTTTAATGTCGTTAAAATGCCAACAAATCCACTATTCCTTCAGAGTTGGGATTAGGGTTACTTTACATACAAACAAGCAACAATAAATATATTTTATGTAAAAAAATTCCATATGCAGTTGAGCTTCAGTGCACAAGGAATAAATGTATTTCTGGCCAAGCTGGAATGGGATGCTCTATTGATTAGTACATGCAACCTGAGTAAAGGTAACAAAATAACATGTACACAAAATCACTGACTCTCAAAATCTCTAAATGCAGGGATCTCATATTTCAGAGTCCGTGTTTACAGCATGTTGTATATTGCCGACATTCATGGAAGAAAGCCATCAGTGCGATGAATGTGAACATGCATAATGTTCCCTTTAAAAATCCCTGAATCAAAATCCAGTACATCTCTTTGTCAGGTGAATCAATCTGGGCACCTCAGTTAGACAAGAACATTATTCCAAGAGTTAAATCAATGTCTCCTGTCCAACACAGAGGGGAGAACAAGAGACAAAGAGCTTAGGGGGTATGGGGGGGCTACTGCAAGCTAGGGCTACCCGAGGCACTGCTGCTTGCCACCACAAGCCAGAATCAGGCCTGAGAGGCCATCGAACATCGCTAATTATAGCAGGAAAAAAAATTACCACATGTGAAATATTTAAAGGAGAAGAGAAATGCCATCTAGTTGATTGGTAATCTGGTCGAATAGCCATACATTAAAGGTACACTCCTCGATACACTGCCCTATAGGACCCCAAAATATATTTAGAAACACAACTGTCCACAACAGTTGCGTTGCGTGTGGGTGGCTGTATGGGGAGTGGTAGAGAATGGTGTGTGTCTATGTAACCGGTCGAGTCTCGCACTGGACTCAAACCCGGATCCCCGGCGTGGGAGGCGGACATGTTAGCAAGGCAGGCTAAAACCGAATGGGCACTAGTGTCTGTCGCTAGCACGTCTCTTAAGGTGTCGGGAAGTGAGGTTTACTCTGCACAGCTCAGCACCTCACTGTACCGCTAGCCTCCGTTACACCTATAGTGCTATAGGGGCAGGAGTAGAGAGGAGTGCACTGTCCGGTTTCAAACCAAAACAACATGTTCTTGTAACACTGGTTTCAACCATACGCGCAATTCCAGACACAAATTGAGGAGTGCCCTTTCATAGTGCAGATCCTCATTCCTACGCATGGCTTATCAGCCGCTAGCTGATTAGCAAGCATCAACCTAAGGGTCAAGTACCGTCCCAGTTTGTGGGGAGGGATACAACACAACACAATAATAATAACCATTATCACCCTTTTGTGTTTAGAGGCTTATATTGTGTGCAAAAGTGTGGGCTTTGCAAAGGGAGTGATGAGGTTAGCTATATTATTGCAGCAACTGTAATTATTATGTAAATTGGACTTCTTGTTGGAATGACTTATAGCTAGCTGGTCACGCATGATTAAACCCACGCTTTTCTGCAATTAAAAATTGAATATAACACAACATGTTTTCTACTGTATTGCATTCTTAAACAGCATGCAATAGCACAACATTTTGTTTTTGCATGCTGTTTGCAAATAAAGGCTAAAAAAAGGATAATATTAGAGTGAGGCTTTAGGAGCTATTATGCTATATTTTTGGTCAAACACAAGTACTGAATAAATGAATGGTAAATACCAGACAGACAGGCAGGCAGACAGACAGACAGACAGACACAGGGGATGTAGTATGCAGTGTATGGTAGAGATTTATTCAACAGAGGGAGCTGGAGCTTTTATGGTTTTGTGTTCAGTGTGCTAAGAAGGCAGTCATGGCAGATTAGTGCCCATGTGAGGGCAGGGGGGATTTTACTGGATTGCACAGGGTGACCTGCTGTGTAAACATCAGACCAAGATGGACCCTCCCAGCATCACTTATAGGTGGGACATAACTTTCCTGATAAAGCATCACAGCGGAGACCACTCCTACAGCCAGTAATAATAGTGGTACCTTCCTACAAGGGGGCACACCTCCCTCCTCCCTAAAAGAAGCACGGTAGGATGGTTCCAGAATCCAACAGAGGCCACAATATTTTAAAAAAAAAGTGAATTGGATTTGGAAGTTAACTCTACAAACATATCTTTATACGTATGGGCAAATACACGCTAAATTAAAAAGTATCCCAAGCAGAAAGAAAATCTATTTCCAAAGGTCAGGATACATGTTATATATATAAATATACATGTATTGCACAGTATGTCCCAGGCAGTAAAAATGTATTTCCATAAGATTTCCTTTCTGTATGGTAGCCTGGTTCCAGACCCCTGAATCCCTGTCCAAGGTTTTTTTTTCGAGCATTCAGGGAGTCCGGCATTACCCTCATCATTGTGGAACAATCCACCAAATCAGTGCCTTTTTAAGCGGGTTTCATATTCTTACATTTTCTATCATCCCCTTTACTAATGCATAGCCAAGATTTTTAATCAACATTTATAAATTAGAAATAACACTGAAAACTAGCTATTGAGTTTGGTGGCTAACAAAACGTCAGTGTCGCCTGAAACCGACATCAGAGCGGCAGCAAACAATAATGGAAGTCTCCTCCTTCAAAACATGGCTAGCTAGGCAGTTTAAGATGGAACAGTCAAAAGGAAAAAGCCATTCAATATGAGTATCAGGCTGAAGACAAATAGGACTATATACATGTTTGGTAATACAATGACTCAACATAATACCCTTCATGAAAAAGACATCAAGTGGCAAACAGCAGTGGATGGTCCACCGGAAAGGAAAGGCAAAACTAAATACACCACCTCCATTAGCCATTGTGAAATAGTTTTGTTTCTATGTGCCTCACCTCTATCAATAAACATTTATCTTATCTTACAGGTATCTTATATTATCTTATCTTATCTTTAGTATCACCTGTTCAGACTATACCACAGCAGCACAGCAATCATCACAAGCAAAGACCTCTGTTAAGTCAGCCGTATAGGATCGTGGCAAACTAACATGACAATATTACAAAGAACACATTATCCACATTCATATTTTACTAAAGTGTGAACAGTTTGTTCTGCATCCATACTGCCAGTGCTGTAATATAATACTAATCAGACAGTAAATCATAGGTTGTTAAGGTTATCGTTGCTGTTTTTTTGCCAGCTAACTACATTACACTAAAAGAACCACCTTGTCACCTTGTATAAAATAGTACAAAAAAGTAATTTTACACTTAAAATAAATTAATCTGGCTGCACAGAAGAGAATTCTATTTGATACGATTCCTTGAAACAAGTAAATATCTCTTAAATCAAGTCACATTGTCAGGTGTCTTGAAATAATAATAATCCCATTTATATTTTAAACCTTACTACGAGACAAATGCTGGGATTTACATTTTTACAGTGCAGTAGCTGTAATACAGACCAGCTATCATCCAGACAGATGTGTTGGGTACTCCCTTTAGGATATCCATCCTCCAGTATATTAAGGCTGGGAAATTAGAATCTGGAAGTAGCTTTAATGCTTCACTAGTCATATTAATTTCGTCACTGCCAGGCGATTAATTGTATTGCCTATTCACTAATATGAAAAACAAAGTATCTTCGCGTGCCGTGCGCAAATTCAGTCAATCATACATAGTTTCTGTGGTGAAAATGTCACGCGGCCAGCTGCCTAATAGGGATTTCCATTGCTCGTATGCTAGTACAGTAGCAACATACACATTCTCACACAGCCATGCAAACCCATGAGAACAGAAATAACCCAGATTAGCCTAATCTCTACGCTTATCCCCCCCCACTCAACCTCTATATCAGTCAGTCCTCTGCTGACTGTACACTACACACTATCCACTGGGGAACCCCAACTGCCCCCCTACACACACACACACACACACACACACACACAGATAAACCGTCCAATGCAGGGAAAGATGCCAAAAGCCTCTTTCATGTTAAACACCCGTGCAAGCTTCGAGGGTACGATTCAAGGAAAACAAAATCTGAATAAAAGATGCTTATTTGGTCGGAACTGCTGTAGACATGCCAAAACATTATGTCCTACTGTATGTCCAGTGATAAAAAATGACAATAGGCCTTCTTTACGAATGTAATGGTTATATAAGTGATTATCTCTAATATTACAGGGTTACCGTTGATTGATTTAGAATATGCCAAATAGTTTTCTGGTCTTCTGGAAAGCTTTTTTTCCAACGCTACAAATACCTTTCATACTTTACCATGTACGGCATGCCTACAGAGAACCATGCATAAAGAGGGCTACACCCAGTGGCAAGTGCCGGGTCCCTCCTTGCATTGACAACCTCTGTGAATATCAGTAGGTGAAGGAGGAATCATTGCCCCCAAGCTGTTGGTTTGATTGTGTTCGCGGAAGTCACAGAGTGACTCAGCAGTTGCTAAGTATCCGCAGACACTTGAATCGGCTTGCCTGCTTCAACTGATGGAGAACTGAGCCGTCGCAATGCCCAGCAGAGAGCCTCTGGGGGGCCGCCATCCTAATTGATGCCATTGCTATAACAGCACCAGGATCCATAATGAGGGAGTAGGTTCCTAATACAGCTGTCAACTTGGAGAGACAGACGTATTTAAACAAAGAGCGCAAAAAAGAAAAAGCGTGTATGAATTGTTCTAGAAAGGCAGTGTTGCACAAGAGATGTCTTACTCTGGCTGCACAAATCGGTGTCATCTGTCTTTGGAATAAATGATCCGCTGTCAATATACCTCCATCTCTGTCTACATTAACCCAGTGAACAAGACACTTCTTTGAGTGTATGCAGTGTCTCATGCTTGTATTTTCTTCTTCTTCTTTTTGTTGTATTAACTAACAATTAAGATTTTGTCTCGAAGTTTGAACTGTGTATGTAACAAGTCTAAAACAATTTTAAGGCTTTAAACTCCATGTGTCTCAGTGAATCATTTGTGATGTGTAGATTACAAGAATCTTGTCTTGCGAAAGAACACACATTGTAGGACGTAATCTGTGTTTTTTAAAGCTCCTCTCTCAAGACTCTCAGAAGAAGGAAATGGGTTAAGTCTGCTGGGGATGAAGCGGTTGGCATCTGAGGGAGCCTGGGTTTTCCGCCCCATGGGCAGAGACTGACCCTCCCTCTGCGAATTGAGCCTGCACATGGTTCTAGGCCCAGTGTGCCCTCCCTTGTATCTGACAGCCGAGAGGACAAAAACACAGTGAGGGTAAGGAGAAAGAAAGTGGATAGCCCTTCTCGTTTATTTACTCTGCGAGGCACAATACAGTCGGGGTAGTATGCCAGTGTGTGTGTGTGTGTGGGTGTGTGTGTGTGTGTTTGATATTATTAAATGAATAACACAAAGAGCTCACGACATACAGTATACATACAGTACCACATAAAACCAAAAAAAACTTAAAATCTTTTAAAAAATTAAAAAATAAAGAGAGGGAGAGAAAAAGAGCAGAAAGTGTGTTTTAGAGAAGATTAATTGCTAATTGGATGTAGCAAAAAAAAAGACAACTGCACCCCCCCCCCCAAAAAAAGAGTGAGCTGCTATTTTGTTAAATCAAATTAACCGCCGCATTAATAACTGAGAGAGAAAGATAATTGCCTTAACATATTTAATGAAGTAAAATCTAAACGCTGGAATAAATCAAGTCCACGGCCAGGGTTGTAGGAATGTCAATGTTTTGAGAACCAGAAAATAACATTATATAAATGAAAACATGACGCATTGAGGTCCTGACAATAAATAAATTTGATTTTTATTTCCAGTGGGTGCGCAAAAGCCTTGCTGCATGTAAGCAGTGCTGTCCGTTCTAGTAGAGCGCCTGTAACTACTGAAGACGTCATCTAAGTATGTCAAAACCTGGCCGACACTCACACACACAGACACACTCGCAACCAAGGTCTTTAGCCTCCTGAAGAAAAATCAAGATAGCCTCCTCCAGCATTCTTGACTGTAGCCTACAGGGAAATGCCACATACAGTACATGGATGCATAAACAGGGACACACACAAATGCACGCTTGCAGGCACATGCATATACACACAAGGAAAATCCCATTCCATTGCATGGAACTGTCATACCTGGCCTTCAGCCAATGGCTGAACTAGTTGACATTCTTAGTATGTGGTTCCCACAGCAAAGTGGCATTTTAATAAATATGAGACTTACGTTACCCTCCTAGCTTTCTTTTGCTTGACTGATCATTTTGTTGTTTTATTTGTTGACTTAAATGAGGAAGGCTTTCTGCACGAATGGTCTAACAAACAGTCCACACACAGGGATACAATTATGAAATGTGCAGTTCTACTAGCTTACAGTTACTGAAGCAGAGGTCATGAGCCTACAATCAAACAAACAGGTAATTAAGTTAACACCTTTACACATTTAACGCGTCCCCCACTGTTTAGCCGTCTGTCTTTTACTATACAAGCTATAACTATACGGAAGCGGAAAAAAGGTTTTAATGCCACACAAAATACTGTAACTCAAAGAGATGTAGCAAAGCCAGCTATTTTGCTGTGCGATACACATACAGACTAATGTGAATTCAATTGGTCTCGTCACTCACATTCCTCTTACTCCATAAGTATGTGATTCAGCACCTCCGAGTGTGCGTGTGTGTGTGTATGTGTTTATCGTGATAGTGTCAAGACAGGTTCATGGCCCTGGGACTCTGACTAAGAGTTTGGCATGCGACACCTCTCCTTAGACAGGTGAAACCAGACCAAAGCTGACTAATCGTCACATTGGCACCGAACGCCGTCTCCAGCTGGGGTGGCAAGTCACACAGTGACCTCAACACGCCTCCTCCGTTTCTCACTATAATTGGACTTCCTGTGACAGACTGACCCACAAAGCCACTGTGGCTGACGTGGCTGTGGCTGATAAAATACGCGTAGGTTCCTATTTTCTCAATTGCTATTGTCTCATATCACAGTTATGTAAACGGTGCATTAGAAACGTTGATGAACTGGTAACTAAATCTACAACCGTGAACGTTCCAGTTTATTGTGTTTACCTGACACCTGTGGTTATACCAGACAGTCTTGTGTGATGTCAGCAGGAGCATGGGCCAATGAGAGTGCTTGTGCTCTCTTAAATAAATTAAATCTTCTCTGGTACACCAACATTTGCTGTTTGACGTAAACACCTAGATGCCATTAGCAAACTTGCAAATAGAAAGGCATTCACGAATAACGTTCAAGATTGAGTTGAAGATGGCATCTTTGTTATTTAAAGATTTTCCCATTACAGTAATAGGATACAGCAATATAACTGTGACACGGAAGGGTTTCATTATGGCCAAACTCACGGACTGTGCAGAAGACACAAAGGCAACCAGCCCATATGTGACATGGGTACTCCCATATCATAACAAGCTACAAAATGACCCACTGAACAGACCATAGTACGGCTCATATCAGGCGAGAACGAATATATACCCAACCCGCTGCGGTTGAACGCTCCTCTGCCGCTCCTCTCCTGCTCCCACCGACTGAACTAGATACCCAGGTCAGCTGGCTCACATTTTCCCCCCATTCAGATCACTTTACCGAGTCGTGAATAAGCCCTTGGTTAGAAGGATCCTTAAAGACATGGGGCCTCCTGGCTGACACTACAATTAACAATCAACATCGAAATGAATCAATGAATTAGTTCAACTGCTGTACTTGGTAGGAAGTAGTTGTGAGCAAAAATGAATGTTGAGCATGGTAGGGTGCAATTTTTGGCCACAAAGTGAGGTAGGGTTGAGTAAAAACGAGTCCCCGTAATGACACATATACATGGGTGCATGAGCTTAGTCCAGTCATGTGCCTTGAATTTGCATTTAAACAGAATGGTGGTACGGTTTTTGATAAACATAGTTTATTTCGACCAAGGGCTTTCATTGTGATTGGATGCAAAAAAAAAAACAATTCTGCTTGCTTGGGTATTCAGCATGTTTACATTACATACAGATATCCCCTGCTCAAAACAGTTTTAAAACACTTGTGAAAATGGTAAATGACACTAGATTTTACACAGTATGCTTGTATTGGCAAAGTAAAAAGCAGTGCTGTCCTTTGCATGACCAATGTACCGAGATGATGCTACTGCTGACAAATTGGGTGGAGGTGCAGATGGGGGCTGGTGTTTTGCCACAAGCCCAGCCTGAGGCCTCGTGGATGGGAGCTGGCAGCAGGCCTGGTGGCTGTCATGAACCAGATGTGGCCTTGGGAGCCTAGGGATTCTCTGCAGTGGCTTAAAAAAACAGATTAACTCCTGTTTTGTCTCTAGCCCTGTTTTGTATTTGATTCTTTATTAGTATTTATAGCTACTGTAACAAGAAAATAGAGGAAGTCTTAAAGAAGTAGTGTGAGGGCAGATGGAACGATGGGAATGGTAATACAAGTGTGCGTGTGAACGTGGTCACTGACTTGTTCTGTTGTTTGTATTTCAGCTATGATCTAATTGATGGCAGCAGCAATGACACACTTAGGGGAAGCCAAGAGAAGACACGACAGAGCTACAGAATATGTGTTTGTTGCATATTATACATTCAAAATATTCCATTTGTGTTTGGTTTTAGAAGTGAGAGCGGCGTTCACTACAGGCTAATTAATTAACAATGTGATTGTAAGAGGAATTCTTTCTCGAATTAGGATAATTGTGTTTTTTTCCATATATCTGACGCAGTGGCAGTGTGCATCTTAGCAATGGCTTACAACCTAACGGGGATCGACAGCAGATTAAGCCACTGTGGCCCTGTACAGTACTTAAGGACAGCTCCGGTATGAGGATGATGACCAGCAGTCTGGTGTTGGGCCTCAGCCCCGATGAGGTCAGAGACCTCTTTATCCCTCAGTTGGGGGCAAGGGGGTGAGGGGTGGGGGGGGGGGGGGTGAAGGGAGGGAGCTGGGTACAGCAGAGTGAATGACATCTTACAGCTGGAAAGGGACTGATTGAATAGCTGACTGGCTTCATGTTAAGTAAAGGCGGCTACGACAGATCGCCGCGTGTGGCCCATTATGACAGCAGGGGAGGGCATTTGTCTGGTCCTTCCATTACTGCACTAATCCTTAGCTTCACACACTGGTGCAGCTCGGAGGTCTTTTCCCCTTCTCTCTGTTCTAAACAGGGCAGAGTGTTGCGGTTTTCTTCAGGACCTCTGTATGTTCTCCCACAATATACAGTAACTGTTCTCCTTGAGAGTTTCACACAGATACTGTAAACACCGAGGTAAGAAAACCTACATAGAGCAGAAACCGAATGCGAATATCGGTTAACCTTGCCGCCACTCTCCATTCGTGTTTGTAACCCGGGGCCTATAACCGGGGCCTATACCCGGGGCCTATACCCGGGGCCTTTACTGTGTGGCGCTCCCACCGTGTACAGCTGTGCAAACTAGATAGGGAATAATGGATGGCCTTGTGTTTAAGATTTATGACTACCTATCCTCATACTGTACAGTGCACATCAAGACGCAGCATCAAGCTAATGTACAGAGCTACACAGTTTCCATTTCAACTGTGTGTGTATATACACCTGTGCATCTCTGCATGAGTGTGTGTGTGTGTGTGTGTGTGTGTCTCTGAATGTGTGTGCAAATGCAGACTGCGAGCCCTGACAACAACAACAACTGAGGGGTTGGTCTCCACCAATGAACAAGCTCGTAGTGGTGACAACGTAGAGGGGAGGGACTAGTGAAAAGGGGAGGAAAAAGAAAGGTTTTGATGGTTGGAAACCTTTAGCTCCTTTGACCAGTAATAAATGTATACAGTATTGGTGTAAGTGCGCATGTGTATGTATTTCATTATAATTATGTATTATTTGTTATTATTTGCTACAGCTGATCAGAAATTAGCATGCGTCTATTATTGTTCAATAAAAACTTGACTAGAGGTACAGTATTGTGACAGCTTCATTCCACTTATAGCTACGTATTATAAACTCTGTGTTTTAGGCAGGGTATTTCCATACCCAAGCAGAATGCCTCAGTTGAGGGGAACTACTTTCGCACCACCATTGTTCTTACAATTCGAGGCACATGACTGGACAAAGCATGTGCGCACACCCACACACAATGCTCCAATGCGGTGTGTGCGCGTTACAGGGACCTGTCTATTTTCTGCTCTTCGGCCTCTGGCCAATAAATACACACTACCCCTTTAACTCCCAGCATCCTTCACTGTGCTAAAACAGTTACTTTTACTCCTTTGGAAAAGGGCCCTACTCATTTGAGCAGGGGAACAATTCACCTCTTCTATAATGCATGATAACTTTGACAATCTCATTATCGTGATCAGCTATCTAATGCACTATTTAAGACGTTTTTATGAGTTTCAAATCAAACAATGACAATATATTTCGTCAAAATCTATCCATTTAGAGGAACGGCTATTTGCTTATAGTCTGTTCATGGAATACAATCTTCTTCTTCAATCTTCTTCTTGGTTAAACATAGCTACGGGCTAAGGCCAAAATATAATTTGACCTTTGCACAACACAGCACATGTTGCATAATTTATTTATTTTAAATTTGACCGTAGACCATCTCCTCTTTGTGTAATTAGAAAATACACAATCGCCAAGTTATATGATCATGTCACGATCATGCGATGAACACATTGTAAGGATAAAGAGACAGACTAGAGCCTAGCTAAACGCGTGAAGCCCGAGAGTGCCGGGGCTCAATGGAGGGTAATAATGAATTACCCTGGGCTGTGTCCAGTGAAGCATAACTCTGTGGATGTTAACACAAAATGAATCCCTGCAAATGGGCGCATCTCTGAAGCAAAAGGCTCATCATAAGAGAATGTCATACCGGGTTTCATTCAAAAGGTATCTGTGTTTTATCAGTGTTTTATCAGTCTCCTATATTTTGCACTTTCATAAAAAAAACTCTAATACCTTACAATATATATATATACTGTATATGATCTATTTATTTCTGCATACATTTTAAAGGCTTGTTAATATGTTTCACTGTAATTCCATGCATCGCTATCCATAGATAGGCCTACATGTTTGGCAGTGACTTTTTATTGTGTAGTTACGTAAATGCAGTTACGTAAATAGCATGCAGTATTTCAGTATATATGCGTGTTTGTTCCTGTTGTTTATTTTGTCAAGGTTATAACCTTGCAACTCACACAACACGTGTCTGACTCTACAGGGCTACAATCCCAACCCAACCAAACAAAAACATTTTTTTTCCAGTGCCTCCATGGAAAACACATACAAATGTTACATGATAAAATCTGACATCTGTTCCCTTAGGGAGATGAGGGGGCAGACACATACTGTAAAGGCATGATATCCCATACGTTAGTGTTACCATTGATGTTAGCCAAATCACTTCATTCCCTGCCATGAGAATGGGTTAACCAGCTGGCTACATACCTGTAGCTGCAAACGCTACAGTATAGATAAGACAAAATGTAATGTCATTTGCTCCCATTTCTCCATGACACAGTAAATCATGTAGCCTCTCTTTTGGTTAAGTAGTTTAAAGTACCTTTATCTGATTTACAGTCTAGGGGTCACTGTTTAGCACGTTAAAGACCTCTATTGGTCAAGAGTATTTAAGTCATATGAATATGCCGGTCAAAGCCCCCCCAAATGTGAACTGATTTGACTGAGTGAAATGATTTAACGTCGAATTGAGCAGACTAAGTGATTAGATGAAAGGACAGTTTTGAATACAAACCTCCTCCCACTGGTGTATGTATCTGATGAGTCGGGACAACCTCAACAGGCGCAGAAGACTGAGGATCTTGGTGAAGCGCACGATGCGCAGTGCACGGGCTGTCTTATATACCTCCGAGTCAAAGCCTTTCTCCACTATCAAAAAGATATAATCCACAGGGATGGAGGACAGGAAGTCCACGACGAACCAACTCTTCAGGTAGTTCATCTTGATGACCTTGGGGTCCAGGATGATCTCGGAGCTCTCCTCGTTGACAATGCCCGTCCTGAAGTTCATGACCAGGTCCACCAGGAAGATGGTGTCCGAGGCCACGTTGAAGACCAGCCAAGTGGTGGTGGTCTGCTCCGAGAAGAAGGTTATTCCCACAGGAATGATGATTAGATTCCCCATCATCATGATGAGCATTATTAAGTCCCAGTAGAACCTGCAGAGCAACACACACCCGCACACACACACACACACACACACGCACGGATACAAAACTGTAAGAAAACATTTATCGTCAGCAAAATTGAAGAGAATTAGATGGCAGGAATTACTGTAACCTCTTTTCAAAAACGTCATAATTCTCAACATATACAAAAAACAATAAATTAGTAGCCGTAGCATTACAGACATAGCCCTTTAAAGTAATAGAAGGAATTGGTCAATGAGTTGTGGTAAATTATAATGCACTAGTTCAATGTAAAAAAATTTAAAAAGACAGTTGTGTTTTAGGGTTAAGAGGTGAATTTAACTCCATTACAGGCACTATAAGGTTTTCAGTGTCCATGTTTTTTTGATGCATCTAGGCATTTGACATAAGAAAATAATGAGAACCTCAGCGATAAAGTTGGCAATTATATAATTTTATCAGTTTTTATCAATTTATTGGTTATATTTTATTATAACAATTCCAAATTATTTCCACTGTGTCGGATCCTTTGCAAAATCTGCTCAATTAATTTTCGACATCATGTACATTCCCTCATCGGTATGCATCTTGCGAAAAGGCTGCTGTTCTGACCAAACTATCGCAGATATTCTCTTCAGTACAAACGCCGGCTACATCTTCATCGCAAGTAGCATATCTAAAACACAACTTTACAAACCACTGAGCTTCATGCTACTTCACAGAGGAAGTATTCTGTGTTGGGAGCACTGCTGGGAGCATGTGTCACACCATATGTTTGGAACAATTTGAATAACAAGCATCGGTGAAAACATTGGTGACTATAGACTGTAGGCACTGTGACGCATGAGAGGCACTGAATGCTGAATGTGTGTCTGCAGTGACACAGCCTTGTGATATCCAAACCGACAAACAAGGGTGATTCTAAAGCCCCAGACACATTGGCAGAGAGCAGCGATGTAGCGACGAGAGCGACCAATAAGGTTAAGGATACCGTTGACTGAGCCTGGAATGTCCACTAGCGACCAACTTTCATCTACAAAGTAATGGGCCACTATCTGTTGTTTTTGTCCCGTGTTGTAAGGCTTTGTTAAAGGGGCAGTGTGTACTTATTTGCCAGAGAGGGGCGGAGCTAAGAAATGTCCAGACCTTGTAACAAATAGACACTACACGGAGCATGTGCGCGTTTGTGAGTGTTGTGCATTCGTGGGCCTCAAATTCAAACAAGCTGGCTTTTGCTTAAAGTACTGTTGTTCCTCTTAAATTAGGGATTTTAAGGTGATTGGAGAAAATTAATTCTAATTCTGATATGCATGTTTACAACTACATATGGAATATATCCTGCCTGAAATATGACGTTGTGGGATACTAGCTCTATTCTTTTAATGTGTCGTTAATCTGTAGCCTAGAATGAGCCATAGAGGCTGTGGAACCATAAATGAAAGCATATTCTTTCAGGAATCCTATGACGTGCAAAAATACGATCCTCTAACACCATATCTGCTGCCTGACTTCTGCCTTGCTGTCGCATACTTTGGGTGAAAATGGAAATGGGCTGGCTGACTTTCTGTCTGGCAGGATGCCTGTCTGGCTTGCTTGCCGACCGGCCATCTAGTAATGGATCTGTTTGAATAAATTACACAGGGGCCTTGACTTTATAAATATCCATAGATCATGTGTCGGTTAATTGTCTCCACTTGCGCTAAACAGTGGTCATCTTAGGGATTAAGAATATCCACCATAGATATTTTTACACCACGAGGCATCAATGAGGTCTCAACAGGAACTATGATCTCACACGTAAAGCTTTTGTTTAAATTCCTGAATGGCACATCAAAGGTGAGAACACAATTCACTTCATAGTAATTGGTGCTTTTCTGTTACACTTCACGATGGTAGCCTAGTTATTTTAACCTAATGGCCACAGATTCTCTCTGCCCATATCATTCGCTGCTAGAGTAAGTAGCTCAACAGCATGAAATCTTACAGAGGAGACGATGTCTGGTTTGACTAGCCAGCTCTGAAGAAAGATGGCTTTGAGTGAGCAAACACCCATACCACTGAGGTCAGATGGTTATTTTGCTTTACACTAGACAATATCGCCAAGGTTTAAGGTTTATCTGCCTCCTATAAACAATTACCAAACAGACACACACCTAAGCCTGCCTCTTTCTGAGTAATAGAGATAGGTTAAAAATATATAAAAAATACTTACTGTTTACTATAGATATATTAAATTAATTTCTACATTCTAGAAATGAAACATAAACTTGTATTGAATATGACAATGGCCACCTATTGAATGAGTATTCTAGGAGGTTGAACATAGCTAGACATCTATGGCAAAGCCCTTGCTAAGATAACAACTGAATACACTGAGCAAGAAAAAAATAGAACAACTGTATGTTCAAGAACATACAGTAGAAGGCATAACATAAATTATGTGACACTATTCAAATGTGAACTACTTACAGTATATATGTATTTAATTATATAATATTGTATTTAACGGGCTACAACTTAACTTAATCTTAGCATCTTACTAGCAATCATATTAGCATGGTAATAAGCTTGATAATATAATGAAACTCAGCAGACAAGAAAGGTGCAATTCTTGGGGCAGGATAGCCAACGGTCCTGGGTTTGACTCATGACTCATGGTGCTACTTGTAAGCATCCTAGAGCAATATTGCTCTCTGCACGACTCCTATTCCATACGATCATATTAGCTTCCTTTACTTTCACTACATAAAAAGGGTAGGCTACAGTATGCAGACTCACAGCCAAAACCTACTGATAGCATAATGACCATAATCCAAATCTGGAAAACAAATAGCTGTGTTTTTCTATGGCTCAGTGATGACAGTATCCTGCTACTGACTGTGACATACAAATGCCCCCTCTTAAAGGACACTTTCCAGAAGAGAACATTGCAGGTAAAAAAATCTAATTCAGTTTTCAGTTAGGCACATTCTATTAGCATGCTAAATTTGGTCTTCTAAAGTCTAAAAGCAAATAATTATCTATTAGCCAAAAAAAAGAAGATCAAATGCTAACTAAAACTTGTGTATGTGCAGGAGAGCTTTCCAGTGACATGTCTAAATTACCCAAATATCTCTTTATGCACATTATACATAATAATAATAACAACAATAGTAATAATAATAAAATTGCTTTAAAATAACCAATATTGCTAAAAATACTAATCCTATCTCACAGAGAGACCTTCAGACCAAAACAAAGGCCTCTTCAAAAAGCAATGAGTCCTCTCTAAAAATCTATATATAATAAATATAATTAACCTGCCATTAAACTTTAAGTAGCCCCTGTGTACAAATAATATGTTATATATCGAGTGTCAGATGCTCATACAAAGCTGTACAAAGCCATGTGAATAGCGGTGTCATTCATGTAGCCTTCTTGTTATGTAAGTTTTTGTGTGTCAGCTATGCATAATTATGTTAACATAATTATGTGAAATTTGTCTTTTGAAATTTTATTTATTTCCCCTACCTTTGGAAAAACAAAGGATTTACAAAATTATACCAGCAAATGAAAAGCTCTAACCTTCATACAGGACAAGTGAGGTCCTCTAAACAAAATATAATTCCCCATAGCTCCATGTACCAATATTCTTGTATTGGCTGATTCACTGGAGTGATTTAAGAAATATCACTTGAGGAAATTATTATTTACAGGAACCGCTGCTTTGAATTGTTTTGCACACCTCCAATACTCCACTGTGTGTGTGTGTGTGTGTGTGTGTGTGTGTGTGTGTGTGTGTGTGTGTGTGTGTGTGTGTGTTACTATGCTTGTGTCTAATCATATGTTTAGTGCAAACACAGGCCTTACACCCTACAGATGTGAGAAATAAAGCCCCATGAGGATCTCTGCGATTGAGGGCGATCACCCATACTTAAAGCAAGCCAATAAGATAAGAAAAAATAAGATAAGATAAGAAATTCTTGCCTGGGGAATAGTTTAATGGGAAGGGTTTATGTTCACCACACCTGTAGATTAGATTTGAATTCAGTGTTAACATTTTCTCGGGGTCTCAGGACACAGGCAGTAGCGAGGCTGAAATGAAAGGCCACGTAAACTGAACAGCGGTTCAGGACCGCGGACAGCGCCGCGCAAAAGGGAGACTGAAGACTTGTCCCAGCGTCACGTTGCTGGGAGATAAAACGGAAAACGGAGCTGGCTGTCACTATTAGGCTGTGCCATGGGACACCGGTGGAAAAGACAGAGCCAGATGAGATGCTTAATTGGTGAACCGGCGAACTGTAAACATGCAGCCTGTGAAAAAGCGGTCCTCCCTATTTAGAAACCACCTTGTGTCATGTAGCATATAGTGGTTTTGATGGGCCCAAACGGAGAAAGATCAACAAACGCAAACACATTCCATCACAGATCCTGAAAGGCAGCTTCAACGAGGACTTCGTGAATATTTAACATTTACAAATGGCTAAATGACCACGTCTCTATGGATATTCTGGGTATCCTATAGGCCTCTAGCCTAATCATTGTGCAAAATGTTCACGAAAACAAAATGTTAGTTTTTTTTGTGGACGTTTCTAGCAAGAATTTACCGCATTCTGTCTCGTTTTCGGTGATGCTGGTCATTTCTTCCCGCGTATAATGAGTTTACAACTGGGATACTGCAACGACACTGTCACGTTGTGCACGACAGGTACCGCAGCTGTCGCAATGAAGACCCTAACGCGGCGATCGATGTTATATTGAAACAATTAGAATGTGCATGAGTGTAGACTGTGTGTTTGTGTGTGTGTGAGACTGAGGGGAACACAGGGAGAGAGAGAGAGTCTGCCTGCGTGTGTATTCAAATCATGACATTCACCATCCTTTTTTTCAAGGACATCTCACTGATCCACATCCACCTATATGTAAATCTTTTCCTTCCCTTCTATGATAAAAACACCGCAGTGTAAAGCAGACACTGGGCATATCTCCACTGTGACACCGTCAGCCCGATGTAATTGCCTAAATACAGAGCGAGATTAACGTGTGCGCTCAGGGGCAGGCGGTTGCGCGCGTCCCGTGCGCGCTGGTGACAGAGCCTTCCGTGTGAAAGTGTATGTGCTGGCTTGCGGACCTTAGTGAGGAGTGGGGTGGGGTGGGGGGGGTGGGGGGGGGGGTAGAAATATGGAGGAAAGCAGGTGACTCCGAACAGCTCTTACCTAAAATCGCTATATGGATGAATGATCCAGTATCCCGCCGTCTGAACCCTCTCCTGTTCTTTCTCCACGGCTTTCTGACTGCCGAACATTCGCAAGGAGAACTTATTGACTCCAGGCTGCATCATGGCCCCAAACTGCCGCTGCATAAAACCGTATTGCCTGGACGCCCCGTCCAGATCGTCAAACCCCACCATGGCTTCCTCTCGTTCCCCCTTAAAGCCAACGGAGTTGCCATGGTCTTTCATGTTCTGGCTCCCCATGTTATTTTTCTGTATCGAGTCCTGTCTCTGAAACACATTATTCCCATCAGCCTTCTCCTCCTTGTTGCTGGAGAACGAATTTGATTTGTCTTCCATTTTTGTGCTGTTGTTGTCTTCGCTTAGCCTGTATCAGAACGCACCGTCTCCTGCTCGGGAAGACAGGTTACGCGCAAAGCTCGAGAGGACCCGCCGTGAGCTCTCCTGTTTCATTTGATGTCCTTCAAACTGCTCGCCTCCCTCTGCTTCCACTGCTGAATGCTGCAAACTGACACAGAGAGCTCGTGGACCTGCTGGATCAGGTTTCACGGGTTACCGCCATCTACCGACCAGCCCGGTTTACCGTTCAAACACGCCCGCTGCTCTGCCTCGGCGCACGGCACTGCGGTCTAACTGGCACATGCTCGTGCACCTTATTTCCATAATGTGGCTCATGACAGTGCTATCATCCCTCTCCCCTCCTTCTCGTTTTCTCTGCTCTGCTCTTTTTCTCACACGACAGGAAGAAGCCAGCACTGTAGCCCTATTATTGGCAAACTGAACATCGATATTTGAAATATACGACGGGCTATGAAATCAGTTGGCACGCCAGTGGCCTGCATTCAATAACAAAGGCAGACAACTTGAAAATGTCACGTGGTTTGCGCAGGTGCATAAAACTGAGGAAGATGTTCGTGGGGGTCACACCTTTCAAGGTGTTGCAGATAACCTATTGGATCTTTTTTTTTACAGCTCAAATGCAGTAAATATAATATACGTAACCTACACTACAATATATTTGCACTTATATCTGTACAGAACATGAAGGTTATTTTCAAAAACACAATAATTTTGTGTTTCATAACAAAAAGAGGAGTAGGATAACTAAAACCCAGAAAGGCACAATCCTCGATTAGTGTCTAAAATTCCCCTTGTGGTTGAAACCAGCATTATAATTTTTGTGTGTGTGTGTTTCGGTTTAAATCTCTGAGCCCCTGAGCACAGTACACAGAAATATTCTTTGCTGTGCCTCCTCTGGGCTGTTTGGGCTGCCCAAGGTGTCCCTGAGAGAGCAAGCGAGAGATAGAGAGGGAGAGAGGGAGGGGGGGTATAATAAGGACATTGACAGCAAATTAAGCAGTGAAGTGGGAATTAAGAGTGGGCAGGTAACTCTGGCCAAGAACAATACAAGTAAAGAGGGTGGGGGGGGGGGGGACACAGCAGTCAGATCAGAGGTTGTCAGTGGAGACGTCCCAGCTCAGGCTTGTCCAATAGTAGTGATGACACCACAGCACAACACAACACAACTACCCTGTCAGCCCAGGGGAAATCAAAGCATAGACACACAGACTCCACTGTTAAGCTCCCTATAGAATATTTTCATGGAACTGGATTTGAACAACAGAACCCCCATAAAAGAGCAAAGCAAATCTAAGTATAGATTTTTTTTTCATAGAATAAGATACTTCAAGAAGCCACTGTAGAGAATACTGGCCCTTTTCCAGATTGATTATTCACACATATTCCCATTCATGTTTCCAAGAAGTCCAGACCTACAGGCAAAAAGGTAATTTCAGCAGTGCCTTATTTCTTATATTGCCCAGAGCTGTATTTAACTGTTTCTTTCAGCATTCGTTTTTCCACATATGCCCCAGCTAATCAAGATGGTTTCATACATTCAATTATTGAATGTATGAAACAATTTAATACACCCAAAATGCTATGCAACTGTACATTTTACCAGCAACTTGTATTTTGTTGTTGTCGTTGAGTTCCAGTTCTCCAGTAACAAGCTGATGCCTATACTACCTAATTTCTGTATTTATTTCATTCAGTTCATAATTATGTGACATTCTACTGTAGATCTATCAGGGGTAAATGTCTTAAAGCTTTGTGTCTGGAATTGCCCTGGTGGTTAAAACAACAAGAAACTCTGATAGCATATGCCCCCTCCCACGCCTCTGTATTCCTCCCCATACAGCACTCTTAGATTCACACCACTCTCACTTATTCAAACAGTGAGCTGGGGCAGATATATGGGGTTCTGGGGCGCTATAACACAATGAGGATTGTACCTTTTAATGACATGGAACCAGCTGTTATTAAAACGGTATAAAAATAAAATATATCAAAAATGCATCCCAGAACAAGACCTCAGATTAAACCACAGACATTTAATAATTTATTAGGGTTTTGACTCTTTCCACAAAGTGGTAGTACAAATAAAAGCATGTGTAAGCCCCGGCAACATTTTGCTGCTATGCAAACATCTGGCTATGTACTTCACCAGACAGGACATTAGCTCAGATATTTAGCATGTGTGGTCGTGGATTATTATGAAATGAGTCCCCTGATTTTTGTGTGGTTTTTTTCTCCCTCTGCCGGGTTATGGTGAGGTTGGATTAGTTAGCACGCCAAATGTTTCCCCAACATAACACGTGTGTAACGTCAGTTAATGGGCAGGGAGGAGCGCAGAGAGAGAAAGGTTGCATAAGTTGCATAAGATGGCTTAAAGTAATACTGATATTGACTAAAGGGCAAATCCCAGATGGAATGCTCATGTGTCAGGGAATGAATATAAGAAATATAAATGTGCAGGGTAATGACTTTAGCTTTACAGGGAAAGCAGGACTCTGACATCATAGCTACACTGAATAAAATAGTCATAATAACCTTTAGTTCTAACCAAATCCCATTTCAAAAGTGTCACACTTCACATGCGTACAGTATACAGTATATAACGTTTTATGATGTTGGATGGTGTCAGAAAATAGAACGGCTTAAGCATTGTTTGTATTATTCACTGATGTAACACTTTAGCTCAGCATACAGTATGTGTCCCAGATAATGAATAGGGGTCTTTTATGCAGGAGTGGTTGAGACAGTCGAAAATAAATTGCTACATACATTTATTTTTACCTTGTTGTTGACAAGGCACGGTCCCTATACAGTTAAAGGTGCAATGTCAATACAATTATATGATGCGACTGGGAGAAATAAAACTATGAAATTCAATTAAACCCTGTCTGATATTAAAATACTGTTTAAAAAAATGCTAACTATATATCCGGCTTCCTGCTAGCTATATGTTCCCGATTATTCTAATGGTCTCAATGGCCTGCTGAAACTGCAGTGTGTTTCTAAGGTTACATCCAGTCATCTCTGCTTACAGTCAATACTTCATCTAGACATGAAACATTACTTACCCTCTCAATGCCAGCCAGTGCTCATGCCACAAATAGCAGCAGCCAGCTACAGGATGGCAGCATTGTGTTACAATGCCCCTTTTGGCCCCTTTATTTTCTGCAAGTCATTCAATGTATATCCACTTAAAGCCACTGTTTTGGTACAAAAAAATGCTCCACTCCACTGCTCACAATATCTAAGTCCATCTTTATTTGGGCATTTTCACAATAACACTGGACAGTGGACCTAAAATGTAGTAGGAAAGCAAGCGCGGTGACCAAAATTGTAGGTCATTTTGGCCACAAGAGGCAGGGATGAGCTTACATACTGTACGTAGGTACCCATTATCATGAGACACTGCATTGAGCGTGTGCATGGGCATGCATCCAATGTCCAATCATGTTCTTCAAATTCCCATTCAAACAGAATGGTGGTGCAGCATTTGCTGAAAGTTCCTATCAATTGAGGTATTTCATTAGCCTGGTATAACCAGACCCAAAATTCACTTTGTGAATCAGATGGGTCTGGCCACACTCCATTGAGGATTGTTTCCAGTCGTTGCATCCTAATAGGCATAGACCTCAGGTTAATTTTAAAACTATTGGAGCAGCATTGACACCATATTGACATTGTCGAAACAACATTTCAAAACAAACGTTGCCGGCATGGTATTAATTGGTCCACCCTTCAGAGTGGCTGAGTGAACCTTCATGGGAACAGGGTTTCCAGACTATAATCTCTCAGTTAAAAACTGAGCTGAGAGCAATAGTCGGGTGGAGCCAGGCTCATATCATTGCAATTGGAGGTAAAACGCAGATTCTGCCCAGGTATGCATGCAAATACCCTGTCCAAAAATAGGATGTCTTCTGAAATCACGTAATGATAGTAGATCCTAGATCCTTTCCCGTCTGAAACATTCAAGGTTTGCTGGGGTTCATAGTTTGTGGATCTCCGACATTGGTCTCTTGTCTGTCCAATTTCTCAGCCCTCTACTTCATGATATCCCGATAGTCTCAGCTGGAGAATGGCCAAAGATTGCAAGCCTATTACACAACTACCATCTCCACAGCTTCAATCACAGGTTAATTAAAGTATTCAGTCATGGCACGAGCTTCCAGAGGGGGCAAATAAATTAGTAGCCCCATCTGGTCGATGAAGTAGAAGATTTGTTAGTGTAATTTGTGTCTGTTATTGAGCTTGTTTTATTTTCAGTCATGTCTGACACTATGATAGATGTTAAATGAAAGATTTTGTTTTATTTCACAACTTGTGCTACATATATGGTACCAAAAATAGTGGTCTTAAAGTGACAAACATTGATCTTGTGAAGACGTAGTTATAAAGATCGCTAATCCAAAGCACTCTATCATATGAGCTTTTGCATACATGTTTCTGTCTAGCAACAGTCACAAAGGGGGGCGGAATTTAGGATGGGTCAATTGTAGAGTCATTCTTAACACTTGGCACTAAGCATTAAGAAACAAGATTTATTAGTAGCAAGATCCTTTGACTAGGTTCTAGAGCAGTGGTTCTTAACCTTGTTGGATGTACTGAACCTCACCAGTTTCATATGCGCATTCACCGAACCCACCAAAGGGGGGCGTGTCATCACGAATCATATGAGTCGGGTGTGTCTTATCCTCCGCCGAACTCTTAAGACTGACTCACCGAACCCCTGGGGTTCGATCGAACCCAGGTTAAGAACCACTGTTCTAGAGTGTTCCAAATATCGAAACAAAAGGTACCCGCTCCTTGTGAGTTACTTAGTTTTGAACAAGAATGGGCAATCATTTCTAAGAACCTGAATTTATCGGAACCTAACCTGTCCCTGTTTGCAAAGCTTAGTCTTAATCCAAATGTAAATTTAGTCAATTAGACCATTGCTCTTACTTTAAACTGGCAAAGACAAATGCCACAACAAACAAGTCTGCTGCCTCCGTTTGGTTTCTCCTGTAACATAATCCTGGTGGAAACAAGAGGTTCTCAGGAAGTCTGCAACACTGTGCACATGTGATTGTGATTGGAAGGGGCAGGTAGGGAACACATTCTTTCGTTTGATTGATTAAATGTGGGGTGGAGCGCTGACATACAACCTGAATACAGAGCTGGGAACAGCAGCAGAACAGATGTTTTCTCAAGGAACTTGAGCTACTGATAGCTGACACTGTCTAATGAGGTTTTAAGAAAATTAGATGAAAAAAATTTGCCTATAGTGCAGCTTTAATGGTTTACCATTTAAGAATTTCTTAGATTAGAAACATGCAAAGGCCATACAAAAGGCTAGTTTATGGATCCGATTTAAGGATTTGTTCATGTGACTACAAGACCAGACTGAAACACAAACATTGTGACTTCATGGCTGCCTGCCATTGGAGGAGCAGTCAGCCAACATCCTATTACTTGCAGAGTAAGAGAGTAACACCTCTAAGTGCAAACATAAGATTTATTTTCCAGCAAAAAAATCCATTGTTCCCCAACAGTCTTATTATCCACCATTGACTGCCATTGCTTCTCTAAAACATACTTCCATTGTGTCTACAGCGGACCTCCATCTCTACTGGTAATATGTAGTGTTTCATTTAACATATATTTAGGTTTTGAAGTAAAACTAGAAATATATTAGATACGTTATGGAAGTCAATGGAGGATAAATACAACTGTGCATTTCTGGTCTTCTCGCAGTGAGCAAATTGGAACAGTAATTTGCCGTTCCGTTATTTTATTGTTGTAAATTGTGTTTTGATTTTGAATTTAAATACTCATTAGCCATGGTATAGTATAAAAGTATAGTATAAAAATATTTAGTATTGCCGTGGCATTACCCACGGCAATACTCAATGTACAGCATTAAAAAAATTAAATAAGCCAAACAAAATGGTAAAGCAAATGATCATAACCCCCCCCCCCACTGTAGGGTTAGTCTATTTCTTTTATTTCTTCGTTAAATGATTTTCAAAACATTACATAAAGAATGTTTTATCAGTATTAGACGTACTACTTGTCCTTTTGGCACAGTATTTAGGTAATTAACACAAGCTGTGTCTGATCATTTATAGTGACACAGGTACAGTCGCCCTTAGCTTTAGTAACACAGAAATGCCTAGATATTGATCAGGTGTTTATAAACCATTGATAGCCTTTCACTGCCTTATTCCAGATTTCTGGCCCACACAGTGTTCACTTGCTAAAGATAGTAATACCAAAGGATTGGCAGGTATTTTTAGTAATGGATTTACTGCCATCCTGGCGTTGATCTCTTGATGGGTGGTGTCCTAACTGGTTAACTTACTACTGTACCTGTGTACATTAGTGTAGGCTACTGCAAATGTGTGTGTGTGTGTGTGTGTGTGTGTGCATTGTTGCATCGTTACAGTTCAACTAAAGTCAGATTTTTGCGTTTTTTTAATCTGTCATCCGATAAAGATCATTACGCACATAAATCTTGCACACTGAGTCCGATGCGTTCTTTCTTGATTATTCGTTGCGGACATAGGCCTATGTGTCTTGCAGGTTCCTCCATTTTCTTCACTGCTTCAACTAACGTTAGCATCTACTGTAGCATCCCCAGCATTATTATTCTCCCTTGCGTAAATGGTAGTTGAACATAATCTGGGAGCAGGAGAGGGAGCCAGCCATAATTCAGTGCTCCACTATGGCATCAACGATGACGTCAATGTATATGCTTCTGGCTGGATATCCAATCTCCTGCAGCAGCAGTAAATAAGCAAAGCCCGGAGCGCAAATCCTTAAATAAAAGTAGTAGGAGAGCACTATCATCTCAGAGAGGCAACATGGACAGCATAAAATGGCAGATAACTACTGTATATTCTGTTGTTGACAATATGGCAAATGTCCTTCATTGTTAATGTGATCGTTAATGTTTATTCCTTGTGAATAAGTTCAAGTTCAAGACTCAAGCTGTTTTGACTGCCATCTTGGTTGTGTGATGTACTATGTTTGGCTGTTTCTCAACAACTGTCAAGCAGACTCACTGTACTGTGTATACTGTACATAATATCTATTGATTGACTGATTGATTGCTTGTGGAATCAGTGTTGTTAACTGTAATGTTACACCCCGCTGTACAAATGTTAGCACAGCAAACAGGGCTTAGCTTAAGCATTATTTGCAAAGCAGAAAGTCCAGAACAAGCATCACCAATACAGTACCATGCCTATCTTGAACTGACAGCTCAATCTAACAGTTGAGAACCAGGTAGCCCAGCAGGGAAGGTTGTGGATGTCAAAAGGGGCTTCTGTGTCACTGTTGATAGCTTAAGCGTCACAGGGTCGACATCTGGACATATAAAAGGATAGTCTAGTTGGGTGTAGCTGTGTCTGGGTGTTCGACTACCAGCCGAAAGGTCATGGGTTTGAGCCCCGGCATGGGGCTTTAAGCATCATTTGAGCAAGATGCCTAACACCTGCTCCTTAATACTTAGTAGGCCTAATTGTACTCACTGTAAATCGCTTTGGATGAAAGCGTGCTAAATGACCTAATTGTAATCTAGCTGCATTCAGCAGCAAAGGTTGCACTATATACACACTGTACACTAAGTACACTAAGTATGTCAGTATGCACATAATAACCTTTGCAGGCATCTCTAGTGTTTTTTTTCACGTGATTTACGACAATTGTGTAGTGTATCGACCTGTATATTCTGAATGTCTCAAAATGAATATTTAATATTTTTTATGAATAATACATTTATATAATTAATAAACCTAGGAGCACCACACTGTCTTAAGGCACAGGGATCCTTCTTACAGCTTATGGTAACTGTGGTTGATCATAAACGTAAGATGATTATACTATATTTGATAGTATATAATTTATTTATTTATTTATTAATCAGACTTGACACAGAGGAGTGATTAGTAATGGCCTAATAATATGAGTAATATGAGAAAGCAACACCTTTGTTATGTGTTTAGCCAGAATTAATACTTGACTAATGGATTATCTAATTAGTCTATTTTACTAAACCTGCTATACTTAGGGGAGTAGATGAAGAAGAGGAGAAGAAATAGAATGATAGAAACTGGGTTCACCTGCCAAGCTTAAGGAATGCACCAGCCAATCGTGTAGATACTGTGAATGTGCTTACGGTTTGAAGATGTGTCGTCCTGGGGATGCAGGAAGAGTTCAACTACGTTGTAGGAGATTCGGCTGGTGGCGCTGTCCTCTTCACACCAGCGGTAGGCCCCCGAAGCGTCTGGGCAGCGTCATGGAAGCATCCACACCACCTTTTCAGCTGTGGAGCCATTACTATGGCGACCGCTTGTGACGGCTCGCATTCAGAGCATGTCAAGCCCTTGCTTCCCGTGCAGGGGTTCGCTTGGTTTAGTCTGAGTTTGTTTATCCGAACACATTTTTGCGATCTCATAGACAGCAGCCAGTCTTCCTGTGCCCTCAAAGACACATGAACATGAACGGCCGGATTTCAACTATGCGCTGGCAATTTGCAGAGGAGGCCAGATTGACTTATCAAACTAGGTTGAAACGTGACCTAAAGTAACAGAACTGAGATAATAATAAAATTAATAAACTGGTATAGAAGAACAACAAATTAAATGTGCATTAAAAGTAATCACTAAAACTTAGAACTGTTGAACTCTAATTTCGGCCAGGCCCTACTTGAGGTTGCATAAGGCGAGAGTTCAGAACATCTAGAAAGGATACCAAACAGAAGAGACTGAGATTTTGGAAGGGCGTGGTTTTTAAGGCTTAACCTTATCTCAATTTTGGAGTTTGGCCTTTTTCTTATCAGCTAGAGAGGGAGGGGTTCCTTCCTCTAAATTTAAGAAATTTAAGTAGCTGGGCTAACCAAAAATCTATTTTGAACTACATCTGGGTTTGCATACATCAAAACCTTGTTAGTATAACAACCGGAGCCACTGCCCCTCCCCGGTCAAGCTTGCCGGTGTGTTAAACAACCGGACGTCGGACGTCCGCATTTCCAACGCGCCCCAGCAGCTACCTGTTGTCAATCTCCTCATCTACCCTCTTCTGGTGGCTATATAAGTGAGAGGGTGGATGAGGGGAATTATCGGTGATTGTGTCTGTTTAGAGTTGCTTCACGCCACGCTGTCAATTTCCTTCTTAAACTCAGTTGTACATATTCTATAAAAACATGCTGCGTGCGTTTTTTCCCTTTACCTTGTCTCGCCTCTACACATTCTGCGCCTGCACTATGCTCGCACCCACGCCTTACAGTTACCCACATTTCATAAGCATAGAGTGTACATAGATGGTAATACACATCCAACATTAGCTGGTTACTATAATACCACACAATTGTATATCAATGTAAAACATAACACCTGGTGGAAACACCAGGGGAAAGATAATATGTAGTATAACACATCTGATAATAATAGTAATCATAGCAGTTCATGTATTTCTACATTTTAACACACCAAATCTCTTACTTTGTCTGTGTGGGAGCGTTGGGGGGGGGGGGGGGGGGGGGGGGGGGGGGGGGGGGGGGGGTGGGGGGGTGGGGGGGGGGG
>JAOEHI010000004.1:1630634-1674884 GCA_025447815.1 Percopsis transmontana
CACCGTGTACATAGAGGGAAACAATGTTACACATTATGTATGTAAAGAGAATCTAGTAAAGTAATATTTGAATGTTTATCATATATTTAAGCAGAGCAATGTGTGTTTTTTATTTTATTTTTTTTTTTTTTTTAAATCAAGGCTTTTCCTTGCACTTAAATGTTCAGTCTAAAAAAAAATGTGGTACTGACAGACATTTTGTGATCCTTTTGAATCTGTGAATATACTGTATGTGTTTGTGCTTTTGTGTTGTTATCTTTACACCATGACCAAAAAAAGCAAAAATGAGTACTGTAAATATTTTATAGATCATTGTAGACCCTCCTGTGTCTGCACCGTCGCTTTAAGCTTATTCAGGCAGATGTGGCATAGATTATGTCAATGTCAGTGGGTTGTTTTGTAAAATTTAATTCCAAGACTTTTAACTGGGTCACTTGGATGAATTCACTTTAAATTATTAATTTAAAAATCCCCCCAAAAAAATGAATGTGTTGAATGACTGTATACATTCTCCCCGTAAAGAACAGTGTTGCTTTTGTTATTCTGTGAATACTCTGTGAATACTCTTGGATGTTCAGTTTTGGTGAAGTATTGCACCTTCTGTACTGGTGGGGGGGGAAAATTGGCAGTTTTCAGACTGTTCTTAATGGTCCCCGAGCATATACTTGACTTCAATACCGCATGTTGATGCAATTCTCAATTGGCCCAGAAGTATAAGCTGAAGGTACGTCGGCCAACACAGCTTTCTGTCATGTAGATTTACTGCAAACCAAAGGGGGGAAATCGTGAATGCCAAATTGTATGAGGACAGCAGTAGCAGTGTGTGTGTACAATGCTGCTCCATGAGGGTCAAAGTACAATGTGCTAATCTATAAAGTGACTGAGTGTCGGTTATGAGTTTTATGTAGCTTTAAAACATGTGTACACACAATGTTAATGGGTACAGTTCCACGGGTCCACGTGAATAGACTTCTGTCATAACACACATAGTGTGACAGAGTGTGTGTGTGTGTGTGTTTATAGTCGCTGTCTTATTGGTTCTGTTGTGGTGCTGACAGCAACCCTCCCCCTCGTGGAGACAAGGACATATTTATGCCTCATGCCAGTCTCAATACAGGACCTCAAGAATGTGCAGAGGGATTTAAAAAAAAAAAGTGCCTGGACAACTAAAGGAAGGAGGACAGCCTAGCTTTCTCATTTCTACAGCCTTCAGCAGCAAATAATAGGCTTAAACCAAGCTGACAGTGTCAGCTCCTCCTGTGAATTCCATACTGAGTTGCTGAGTTATGGTGAGGGGGGGTAGTGGAATATTTTCATTTTAATCAAGCAAAGAACTTCAGAATACTATATAAAATATCATGAATTAAAAAAAATGCATTTTCATGTGTCCCTTTGCTCTTTACCTTTTGTAAATATAGGATAAAACAGACAGCAATTTTTTTTTTAATGTGCAGTGGTCTAAAAAATTTTCATGGCTGTATATGCATATTAGGACAAAATTATTCAGAGCCACTGTTGTATCCAAATCATTGCTTCCAAAAACAAATAGAAACCAGACTTATTTCCAAGGTCAAAGGTTTTGTTTATTTTCAATCACATACATATACTAATTTTACATACACAGTTCCTTTGTGTTTATAATTACATTTTCCAGTAATATTTTTTACCATTTCTTTTTCTTTTGCATTTATTGACTTAATTTGAAACGCTATAGCCTGAAGCTTTGAGATCATCAGCGTGAAACGGGTAACATTTTTCAACCTGACAATGTCATATTATGATTTCTTGAAACAGCACAGAATTGAAGAGAAATAAGATCAGAAAAATATAGAAATGAAAACCACCTGATTCAGATGAACTGTACAGGGTTCCATTCATTTAGTGTGTTTTTCACATTTAAGACTTACACATGTACTATTAGTATTACCTGGCCTTAGAATGCCTGCCTCTGTCTGACTGCAATAAAGTTTATTGCATGTTGTATTGTTGCCATTTAGAATATGACTTCTGTCATAAATTAACAATAAGAAAAGTGGAAATCTTTTTTGTAGACCACACTTATAAAATAAAAGAATCCCCCAAAAATTTAAGACTGACAGCTATGTAATCAAACCAATTTTTCATAATGACAAAATTACAGTGAGACACAGCTGTCACACCTACACCTACACCTGAATTTGGCTAATCTTAATGAAATTAGATTATGTATTTTAATTAAATTAGATTATGTCTTTTAAAGAAAAAAAGAAGGCATGAGAAAACACATTAGTTGTATTGAGTCTTAAAACAGGGTTTTAAAATGTACTAAAGTGATCGCCCCTTCTTTGGGGGATGTTGATCAAACAACCCTATAGTAGGATTGACACAATTCTGTTTTTAAGGTAAATATGGCTGAAACATGTGCGTTTCTGTCAGCTTCCCCAAAACTATCCAACACCTTGTAGAGGAATGCACATTGAATGCACATTGATCACAGAACCAATGCACATTTCTACATTCATTGCCGACACCCTGGTTGATCAATTGATCGATCATCTCCATCTATCTATCTAGAAAGCATGTTACAGTAAAAACAGAATTGTCTCAGTGGTATCACATTATATTGAAAGTTTACATTCAGAAAAAGGAAAATCAATGCAAGCAAAGAAATAAACGTTTTTCAGCTATTTTACTCGCTGAGCAGAACATATGACTTTAGTTATTGAAAAGTGCTTTACTCCCAGGTAAAAAATGAACTTGTAGTTGGTATGGTTAAAAATGCCCTGTAGAAAAAACGAACAGTACATTTGCAGTGTAGGAGCTCCACTCACACACGGGAGACCCAGTGGTAACAGATTCAATTGATCATTTCAAACGAATACAAAGACGTGAAAGTACCACCCTGTTTGGAGAGAATGTCCTGGCCAGACCCTGGACAACCTAACATTAGCTTATGCTGGGGAGACGTCCCTCGGTTACCCCTCACATCTCTGCGAGTAAAGCCTTTTGGTTGTTTCACTGTACACAAGCCACAGGCAAAAAAGTTCTACACTTTCGGGGAGAATTGTATAATCAACTGTATGTACAACAAGGGGGTGCGATAGCTACTGTACAGCAGACCATGCAAGTACTGTAGAAAACCGCAGCATTGCGGCAGCGTTACTGGGACCACAAAGGTATTATGGGACTGTACATGGTGAACCACCAATGACCCATCAAACATACCATTAAAAGTTCCACCCAACAGCCAGCCCTGTCTATTTAAGCTCTCCAAGACTAAGTAAGACCACCTTCTGTTGCGCATGTAACCATATCTTTATACATTTAAATATCTGTTTTTGTTTTTTTCCATCCTGGAATACTTGAAGCCATTAGTTGGAAATATGGTTCAATTACACAACATAGGCCACTTGTAATGCAATGTATGTATGGTGTGTTTTCCTTGTACATGTACTGTAAATGCCATCGGATTGTCAAGTGATGATCAAACAATACACCTTGAATTTCTTATTCAAGGTATGATGCACATTTTCAATGAGTTGGTTGAGAATTACTAAATAAAAGGATGTCCTTTATAACAGATAATGGCATGTATATAATTATCATAAAACAACCTAGGTTCAATACACAAAACTACGTGTCGACATTAAATACAGCAGCATAATAACAAAATAATGAAATAAATCCCTTTATTGAAATGCAAGAATAATATGATACACAAGGTGCAAAAACAAATACAAATTATAAATATTCAGATGAGTATGCTAAATTGTAGGAATATATCTGTGCAGAAGCCCTGGTGCATGTCAGTAAGGTTATATATTATTTATTATTTATCTGGGTCAAAAATGAAAGATGCGATGACAACAGTATTTATATTCTCTTAATATTATATATGCCAAATAACACAACATGGGCCTTAAATCTGTGTGCTACGCAGGTGAAAACAGTTGGGTGGACAGACTGAACGACTAAAGCTTAACTCTCCTGTAATCTTTTTAGCCTTATCGCAACATCATTTAAAAACATTAGCATTCTCAAAATAGCAAGTTTCCCCTGGCTCTGCTAGGCCCTGTACAACCCAGGTCCAGCACAACTTATAGATGATAACTCCACTTCTAAATATGGCCCCAGGAAACAATGGCTACCATTAACTAAATCTCAAAACTAAAAACCAACAAATTCTCTTTACAATTAGGAAAAATTGCATCATTCTAAAAAGGCACTTGCCATATTCAGGTTCAGTCTATCAAAATAAATAAATAAATCAATAAATAAAAATCTCCCGGCTATGGAATCCCCTCTTCCGCGTAACCGCCTGTTAGGTAGCTAGTCTGTACATCTGATTACCATTTTTCATTAACATTTATGGCATAAGTCATCCTGTGAAATGATGAAAACACGTTTACATGGGAATTTTAGAACAAAAACAATTGCTACTATGAGGTAAACATTCAACTCCTATACCTTCTATCTCCTTCTGGGTTCCAGATCAACAACTCTATTCTAGGGTAACACCACAGTGACTTGGTACAGACCACCCTGTGTGGGCGGTGGTCCAGAATGGAGGAGGGGGACAGATATATTATAGAACCGCGCTCAGCTACTGTATGGGGGGGGGATAAAAAGGAAACTGCACGACAGACTTTTCAAGACCCTCAAAGTCTCAAACAAAAGACATTTCGGAGAGTACTGACGCTTTAAGTCCCGTGCACAGGGCTCACGTTTGTTGAACTGAACGTTTCTGTGGCCTGTGTTGCCTGTGGTTTATGCACACACGCGCACACACACACACACACACAGACACACACACACAGACACACAAACACACACACACACCTCTAACCATCCACTAACCAAAACCCCCCGGGAGTTGAGTTAGCTTATATAGTTTATAACATAAGTCTTTACACAGACTTGTTTGAACATACAGTGAGATTACCGTCATTTGGTCTAATCATGCAGGACTATAGCTACAAGCAGGGACAAAACTAAGGGTGGGAGGTGGTCATGTGGCAAGGTGCGCTAGAACTGGACAACTCCCAGTGTACTGGCCATCAGTCCCACGGTGCCTGCCTCTCAGCTGTACAGAATTACACTATTTACATGACAGAGCAATGCTCCACGTCAGAGCGTACTGCTGCAGAGTAATCAAACACAAACACACAAACCTGGTAACCACACATTGTTGGGGTGGGGGGGTGGGGGTGTGGTGGTGGCAGTTAAAGAATAAGTGCTAGATCGAAGGAGATTTAAACAGCAGTTGCATCACATTAAGGGCTGGAGGGAATACGAGACAAAGGGAAGGTGGGATTTATTATACAGGAGTTGTGAACAAAGATGTCTGCCCACCTTGCCACACTGAATGAAGCAGAGATGCATGTGTAAAGTTTTAGGAGACCAGCAGCCAGTAAATATACACTTTACAGATAGACGCCAGTCTAAACCTTGGTCTTTTCTTTTTTTTGGAAGCCATATACAGGACAAGAGAGATGGGAGAGATATAAGCAAAGCAACTATAATTTCATAAACATCTCAGCTCATTTAATCCATCTTTAAATACCATGGATATATATATTGAATTAAAATGCGCAGGCTTTAGATGTTGTCATATTCTGATTTAGTAATTTTATGTTTTATCTCAACTCGTTTTTTCCCCCTTAATATTCATTTTCATCTTTTTTTTGTCATTTTATTTTCCGTTGGTGGTTTTTAACTGGGGTGGGGGGTGGGTGGGCTGAGTTGTTCCGTTCGGGGGTTCTTCACCTTCTGAAGAACGAGGGGTTTCGCAGGCAGGCGGCTAGTCACCTGCAACACCCCAGGGGTCCTGCGGAGGTCTCCAGGCTGCTGTCAGTGTCTGAGGCCAGGGTCTGGTCGGTGGACATGGAGGAGATGTCGTTGACGGAGGAGGACGGCGGGAGGCTCTCGCTGCTGTTCACGGCTGCACCTGCGCTGAGGGAATGAACGGCGGTGGGGGGGTTACAACGTAAAGGTGCCCCGCTCACAGACGGGCAGCACAAACACACCATAAGCGTCTCGACGGCGCATTATACAGGTAGATATGTTACAGTATATTAAGCACAATCAACAACACCACAATCACAGTGTCAGAGGTGGAGGGAGTTAAGGTTAGGGTCTGCTGAGTGTTCCGCTGCAATACATTGTTACCTTTGTACCAATGTACCAATACATTGGTACATTGTTAGTGTACCTACATCGAGTAGGTACACTACTCGATTGTGTTATAGTGGCCCAAAGCCCTACTTTCCCGCCCCAACTCACTGTTTATGTCTGAAACACATCTGTGCATGTGGCTGTAAGGGGAGGGGTAGAGCACGGTGTGAGGCTATAAATTCTGAAAGGGGAGGAGTAGATATGAGTGTCAGCCACTCTGCGCTAAGCACTCGTGTGAGTTTCAAACCAAAACGTGTTTAATACCAGTGGCTTGAACCACAAGGGTAATTCCAGACTAAAATCGAGGATTGCACGTTTAATATTAAATGGACTCTGAATTTTTGATGGCATTCTTATTGTTTTACTCAGCCGTGATATTGTTATGTGATATCCATAACCAAGGTACGCTTTAAAAGCTGCATCCTGGATAATATAATCTATGGTGTATTGTGTACCTAAAGCAAAAACAATGGCTATGCACTCTATCCCGACAAATTTAAGGTATTATTTTCTAGGTTTTAAGTCAAGCTAACATGAAATGCTCTGTCCGAGTAGAAAATTCTAGCCCTTTAAGGCTTGAAGGCTAATTTCTCCTATTTCCATTTAATGTTCGCCACTGCGGTATTCACTACCCTGCCATAGCCAGTGGCTTTAATTATATTATAGCTGAGAGAGAAGGCACTGTGAACTCACTGGTGTATTAAATATTGACACAAATATTCATATGCTTAATCTCTCTGCAGGGAACTTCAGTCAATGAATACTAAATTGCTTATTTCTATATTGTTAAGAAATCATCGTACCACAAACTGTGTAAATGAACTGACACAAATACCATGAATCTTTTTCTGATTAGTGGCGTTTCAGTTCATTTAGTTTCCATTGAACTAAAGCAATATTATGGCTGTTTCAAGTTTTTTTAAAAGGCCTATGTATTGTGGGAAATATAATTTTTGATCGACGGATGTTTTCCGTACATGCTGTGCAGGCAATATCCAGAGGGGAAATATTAAAACAAAACTCTAGTTTAAAATCTGAACCTACGTTTCTACCATTTCAATTGGCTTTCAAATCTTTCAGTGAGCTATGTCTACTGAAGCCCGATACATTGAGATCTGCCCACCTGTGACAAAGCAAGTATAGGACTGTGAATGGGTCATTTTTCTCACTTTGCCCTCTGCAGCTGAATCGCTGTGCTGTTCTACCCATTGTAAAACACAGCAAACACAACAAACGAGCAGAACACGACCACTGGAGGAACAGTGAAAATGGTTTGATGGCTCAACCATGTATCCCCTTACACCTGTTTAATCCAAAAAGATGGAAGCAACATACATGCTTTAAAATGTATTCCAAAAATGCTACTCTGTAACTGTGACACTGATTATGAACAAAACTAAATGGGATTTTCAGAAGCCGCCACTTTTAGTCCAGAGCATAAGCTCCAGTGATGTGTACAAAGGACATGTACAGTGCTGCAGGCAGACCATAAATCTCCTGTTTATGTGACTGTTGCTGTGAGAGGGGGGCTTAACAGGACACCGGTAGCCCTTTCGGCTGACCTGACAGTACAAGACGAGACAAAGCGGGATTTATGGCCTGGCGTCAGTTCTCTGGGCAGTCAGTGTCCGAAACAGAGGCAGAGAGGTGCGTAAGCATTTCCAGAGTAGGGTAGGGGTCCTACACAGTCCAATCATAAACAACAGCATCACTTTAGAGTGAGGTGTAAGAATATTATTGTATGATATTTTGCACTCTACATAAAATCGGTCACTCTCTATAAAAGGACCTACTGTAGGCTACATCTTGTCAGGATGGTATATTTTGCATCCAGTCGTATCGGTTTTATTTATAACTTTCAGGCCCATTACTGGACCACCTATAAAACTATTACACGCTTTAAACTGAGCGACCTTCACAGAGCAAAGCCCTATATTTTCCCTGAAAATCCGCACGAGGAAAGGTCTATGTTCCTGCAGTCCTCTTCTCCTCACGTCTCCCGTCCGCAGAGATCGCACTGCAGTAAAACTCTGCATTTGCTATACTCAGCAAGACTAGTGGTAGTAGCCTATCGGTTAATTTATGGTGGAGAGATGGTAAATCATTAGAGAGAGAGGTTGAGTGAGAGAGAGAGAGAGAGAGAGAGAGAGAGAGAGAGAAAGAATTGAACAAGAAGAGAGATTGAGTGGGGCTGACTCTAACAAAAGTTAACACTATATCCAGTAATAACAAGTCTTGACTCCTGAATATCCCAAAGAGCAACGCTCTTAAGTTCGCTAAGTGTACATGTTAGGGTATTTGCATGTGAAAACAGCTGACGGACGAACGAGCAAAGGGGGTCGTGTTTATTTTATTTTTTTTTCAAATTAGCATTGCAGTGCGTGCAGTCTGGCATAACGGATGACAACATGACTCCATACTGCTCTCCTGTGGCAGAGACGGGGGATTGCATGCACACTGCAGCAAAACCGCATGGGAAGGATTCAAACAGGGAATAGACCACGGACCCCAACCTTAAATGATATGTCCAAACATACGAACAAACGAGCATACATACAAAGTGAGAAAATATATTTAGTTTACTATCCAGTGTTTTGACACGCAATTGTCACATTCAGACGTTAAAAGGTGCCCAACAAAAACAGACTTTGTACCAAAAAGAAAAGCGATCAACATACAAATGTCATTTTGTTTCAAAAAAGCGTGATGAAGGAGATACAGGGACACATGGTCAACACCACAATGGACTGTGTAAATATACAAGGGTAACTCCATTAAAGTTGTAGTAAATGCACTTACAGAGCAAGTAGGGTTATGCAGTGAGAGTACCTGAAGGCGAAGGCTGTCCCTTCACAACACCATTCTTTGTCCTCTCCTCAAAGTTCATCACCTCTTTGTAGATGAGCTCTGCCAAAGAAAGGAAACATCATTGAGAAACACGTTTTAAGGAGGCACTTTTGTCCAAAGCGACTTTCAATGAGTACAGTTACAAGTATTAAGGAGCAGGTAGGGGTTATGCATCATGCTTAAGGATGCTTACAGGTAGGTAACCTATCCAGTGAGAGACCTTTTCAGAATACACTTTCGGTACCTCGGCCACTGACCTTCCTACCTCATAACACTCCCACTAACTAAAGTTCACTATGACAATCCTTCATCTTGATGGCATTTAGGTTGCTTTGGATAAAAGCGTCTGCTAAATGCTGTAAATGTAAATGTAAATGTAAATGTACTGGTGTATGACCTATTCAGCTATTGACTAATGTTCTAATTGTAAGTCGCTTTGGATAAAAGCGTCTGCTCAATGCTGTACATGTAAATGTCATTAGCTTGAAAAGTAGTTTTAATTAGTAGAGAATTTCTAATAGTATCACTATGTTTATATAACAAAGGCAGGTCTTACATGTATGGCCCATTTTTAAGATTCCTGACATATTTTAAATGTGTGGTGTATTCATCCCCACCTTTCCATTCATCGATTGAGTGTTCTCTTTCATCCAACTGCTTGTCATAGATCTGAGGCGGAGGCTGGGGGGAAAAGACACAGGGTACATTTTAACATTTATCTATCAGCATACGTAAAAAAGAATCAATAATATAATGTCATTATAATAAACTTACGTAAGCTTAAGTTAAGTTAAGTTAAGTTGGCTAACAAAAGCGTAGTTTCTGACTAGAATCTGAATCCAGGACTAGGATATTCTGATAGGAATCAGAATATTCAATCAGAATCGTAACAGCGGGCAAATTGAGTCATCAGAAAAATCTTATTAATATAACCCTGGAAGTAATTATGTAAACAACGTGTCAACTAATGAAATGATCAGATATGAGTCATTCAAATGACACATCAAGCTGTTGACGAATTCCACTTAGATAAAAAGAGAAATAACACCTACCATAGGCACCTTTGTTATGACAATATTTTTTTTTGATTAATTTAATTTACAAATATCCCTCTAGGAAAGAGTAGTTTCCCAGAAGTAGTACAGGACATGTGAGAGTTGTTATAATGTTGCCCAACACAAAGACAGGCTGGGGAAATATGAGTAATGGTAATAAAAACTAACAATACATGAGTTTAGGCACAATGGAATGAAATAATTTAATGCAAATGACGGGGAAATGAACAGTAAATTCTTTTACCCTCCCCACACACTATTAACAGACACCACTGTCACATAATTCTAGTTTGTACGTAAAATATCTGAAATCGATTGTGTTATTACTCCATTTCACCTGTCGGGTGGCTGTCTTCAAATAACAGGACAACAATATGCTGCGTCTTATCAACTGCTATAGGGTTTAACCCTGCCATGAATTCCGACACTATTACCCTTCCTGTCTGTCATTTTGAGTGACACTCCTCCAAAGCACATGGGTGTGACCTTGGAGAGGCAGCTTACTAGCTAACAGGTGGTAATTGTAGCAAGCTGTATTTAATGTAATAGAAGTGAAAGGTAAATCCTACAGGTCTACAGGTCTTATGAATAGGGTACAGTTTCCCTGTTGTTTTTGATGTTTTTGACTTACTTTCAGGACTTTTAAAGATGATTTACATGCAGTTAATGGTTTGGGTACACACATGCACAAATATGCTACATTTTTGTGGTTTAACAGTACAAGCTATTCATTTCAGTTGTGTAATTGGAGTTACAGTGTTTACATACTGTGTAGTTGATATTCAATTCTATGAAACTTGATATATACTTTTTTTTTCTTAACAGTATACGTAGCAAGTTTATTCACTTTAAAAACTTATCTTAAGCCCAAAGTATGAGACATTTCTTTGATGCAGGGCGGTTGTTTATTTACCATGGATATTTGGAGATCCCTGGCCTTCATCAGCATGAAATGACATTAGAGAGGGGGAAAACAGCAGAACACATGTTGAAAGAGACATGCCGTGGCCAGGATATTACACATCATCACTGACAAGATTATCATCATTCACCATCACCAACTTCACTAGCTATTGAATAGACGTGTGTGTCACCTCAACGTAGCTAAGTTGGGGGCAGGGGGTTAACTAAATACATGTATTCACAAAAGATGAGATATGCTACAAATAAAGGAACACACTTATAATCTTGATGATCCTCTACATTATTAGGTACATCAATGAAGGTATGTGATTGCAAATGAAATGCGCTGTAATAAACAGCCAATATTATCCAGTGAGGCCTTGCACAGAGCAATATGCAGCCTTTAGATTGCACCAGTCTATTGTGTAATTAGTGTATTAGCCAGAAACCAGCTGCAGATTTTTTTCCCCAATCTCAGGGTCACCCCATACTAATGAAGGTCTAATAAACACACTGGAATTCCCAATGTACTATTTAATATACAGTGTAGGCCCTACAGTACTTGGAAACTGTTTTTTCCCAAAATAAAGTTATGTAATGTGTTTGTTTTTTGTTTTTTTGTTGCTAAAACTTAATAGTTATGCAAATGCTGGTGTTGGGGACGGGCTATTGTGATAGAAACATGAAATGACAGAAAAAAAAGGGAGATTAACCAAAAATAGAAAAAGCAATCACAAATGCACTGATATGGGGAATCTCCATACAAATAATATTGATAATAATAATAACACAGGTTATCGCTATAAATCATGATATTAAGAAACATTCATTCTGAATCTGGATATTGACTGTATTTTGTCACTTCATTATGTCTGTCATGTGTAAAACAATTTAATGGCCAGTCGTAGATCTAATAAGCAAAAACATATTGAGAGCAATCAATAAATAGTGTTGACCAAACAAGGGATGGCAAGGCAAGGATTTAGCTAGGGCTACTAATCGATACAAGATGTATGGCTCCTACTCACCGTCTCCACCTCAGCCGGGTCGTACCACACGTTGATGTAGGGGTGCTGTAAGGCCTCGTCCACTGATATCCGTTTAGCAGGGTCGATGATCAACATCTTAGACAGCAGGTCTCTGGCCTGGCTAGCTGTGGTTGGAAAAACAGAAAGCCTGGTGTCATCTTGCTAGAAAGCCCTACTTTATTCCACTGTGCAACGTGTGTTTGTGTGTGTGTGTGTGTGTGTGTGTGTGTGTGAGAGAGAGAGAGAGAGAGGTAGAACTGACCACTTTATCAGATTAAAGCTTTCAAATGTTTACTCTCTACTGTAGGCAAATAATAAAGGGCACTATTATACAGGCTACTATTTTATTTTAAGTCATTGGAATAAACATTCAGTAGTAAAACAATTATAAATCAGTGCAAACAATTTTAAACTGTCCTTTTGTCTTTAGACAGAAATGTACTCTAAACGTTTACTTGAAATAAGACCAGTCAGTGAATCTCTAGCTCTCATTTCTGTTGGAAACGACATGAAACATCCCACACAGGGTGCCCTGACATATGCTATAAATAGCTCAACAGAAAAGAACTTAGAGAGGCAGCCACCAGGTGTTGCTGGTGGTGGTGAGACTGGAGAAAAAAACAGCAATAGGAAACAGGAAGTCCAAGATGGCTGCCAATACCCCCCACCCGCTCGCTCTGTCTTTCTTTCTCCATCATCTACAGCATGCAGAGACAAAGTGATGTTTCAAGACTTCGATGGGGTATTCCATTCCATCAACAACTAAATTTCAATATCTTAATTTCATCTATATGCAAAACTATGAATGACATATAGCCATATACTGAATATATATAATATACAAAAAGGCAAGAAAATGCTATATTTAGACCTTATTGACCAATGCAGTCCAGGTAAAAGGGTATATATCATAGCTAAGCTACTATGCACATGGCTGAGGTTCATGTTCTCACCTTTCAGTTTGTTGTGCTCAGAGTCAGCAGGGAAAAGACAATCTGGGAAGAGCTTGGGAAACGTGAGGCCGGCGTACTTTGGCCTGTTCTCCACATAGTTCCTCACTGTGGGTTGCAGCTTCTTCATGAACTCTGGCGAGGGTGTGCCCAGCTGTTCGATGACCTTGTTCCACTGGTCGATGTCTGGGGCAGGGCTCCAAGTTAAGGACAACACTCTGCTGGGACATGCATCAGGTCTGGCTAGTACTAATGGATTACTATCTGCATACTATCAGGTATCTTGAGTTTATGTTTATCATTTTGTCAAAAGATAAACATAAACTCGCTGTAGTTTTTACTAAAGATGTGAAATAATTCTTCACAGGAAGATGAGCATTAATAGTTTATTTCACACAAAGCATTCAAAAGAATTACTGGTTGGGAGGCTTATTTGGGGATTATGAAAAGAACACTTTAACACTGGGTATAGGATCTTTATCTTGTCTTTCATGTTACCCTAAAAGACCTTGCCCAAAGAAAAAGCATAAACTGAATGACTGACACACAGTGCAGATCTAGGTATTTTTTAAATATCTCCATCCTTGCCTGATCTGCAATGGTAATTCCACCTCTTAAATCTGTTTTAATAGCAAGACTATAAACAGTTTGTGTTAAAAGATCTTCCTTCCTTCCATGATATCCCCCTTCACCTTAAAAGCAGGATAATCTCTCCCGAACACTGCTGCGCAGAAGTCAGCCAAAACCGTTTGTCGGGAATGATTTCTTGGCTTCCTGGAACCATAATAGTTTTAATGTGCTCCCTTGTCCCCGGCTCAATAAGATGCATGTTGTTTAGTGCTTTGTTAGCAGATATCGCTTAGAAATACTACCTAGGGCTCCTATCAAATGCTTTTGGCAACTTCGTTAAGCATAAAATGGGTCATAAAACTGCAGACATGCTGATGAATGAAACCGTTGATGGGAATTTGACTCGTTTTGTTCAATGTTGTTCAATGTTTGTTCAATGAGAAACTTTCGCATCGGCATGCGTTTGTCTGCGCATGTATTTGTGAGTGTGAGTCGGTATGCTTGTGTACAGTAACATTTGTGTTTCCATACACCCACAACTGTCACTGTCTAATCTGCCCCGGTTCTCACTGGGTTCTCACAGACGGGTGCCAGTCGAAGCTGTCGGTTGCCAAGGGCCTCTGGAGAAACCTCCCATTACCTCATCTTCCTGGAACGCCATGTGATTCCCACAAAATTCCCACCTCCTCTTTGTGTCCATTGCACTTTGACCATCTATACAATTCACAGAGTAGCAAGGGATGTTTTTTTCCCCCTTTTTTTTTAATCCACTAAATTTCTCATCCACGGCTCTCATGCAGTAAAGCTAGACTCACAGCCAGACGCTTACCGTGCCAACAGGCATGACAATAGGGGTGGGCGGGGGGTCAGAACAGACCCCCCTGTGCTACGGGAACGTTCAGATGTTCAGGTTTGAACACGACCAGTAAAAGCCTGAGTTATACACCACAGACACCGCAGGGTGGGTGGGGGTTAAAGGATACGGTCTGTCCCAGGGAACAGCACAGTGCCTCTTATCACCTCTCCAAAGATGCATCCCACTGACCACATGTCCACTGGAGTCACACACACACACACACACACACACACTTTCAATCTCTCAGTAAAAAACGATACCCGCCTTGAAAAAGACAGATGCCCACAAATCACAACAGTCCAAAGGGAAACCCTTTTTCAAATGAAAAAGTAACCACTGTCACTGAAAACAAACAAATTGTACTGTGCTTATCTTAAATATGAATTGCTCAGCGTGTAAGGCAGAAGTACAATGTTTCTCTTTGCTTTTCTTTGCCTTTCTATAATCCATCCTACAACGTTCTTCTTTTTTTTTTTTTTTACAAGCTATGAATATCTGCCAGTATAACTGACAAACCAACATCTCCTACATTGCCATGGCAGCGAGCAGCTAGCACCAGCCTCTCTGAACCTGGCTGTTTTGTGACCTGTGTTAAAACCCTGCAGTGACGCAAGTGACAGCAAGTCTCTATGGAGTAGATTAAGTAATAGAAAACTCCTACCTGCCCGGAGCTAGCATATTAGCATGGGAGTGTGCTGGTCTGTCCGTGATTGGTTGGAGAGAAGCATAGCGTATCACCATGTAAAGCTGACAAAGCTCTCTCTTTCTCTTGGTGTGTGTGTGTGTGTGTGTGTGTGTGATAGAGAGGGCTACACAAACCAATAACGAGATACACAGAGAACCCATTACAAGTTGTTTGCCAGTTCCACAGAGCATTAATCTGAATGCTTAATGGTGCAAAATCCAGAGGAGTCATCGCAAACGCTAGTCCAACTCCCAGAATTCATATGCTGGCCTATAAATCCTTACTATGTTGTGGCAAAATGTGAATGCAATTTCGTCCTCTTTCCTCTCTCCTCTGCCTTGTTGTTCCAGCGACTATTGGATTCTGAACTTTCAAAATCCATGGCGTCTGGAACTGCTTTTGACACTCACTCCTATGGAGTCAAAGTAGCTGCAACAAGTAGGCAGTCAACTGGAATAAATGGCTCATTATTACTGTAGAACAAGAACCGGGGAGGGTCGTGACACTCCCTGACACTGGAACCGTAAAAGGGCAATTACTCTGTCGTGTGCACACATAACCAGCATGGGGCTGCACTCCGGAAATATACCTGTCAATCAACACACAGTCATTCACAGGCGGAGCGATTTAACAGGGAGAGCGATAATAATAATGACATGCATAAAGAGGTTTTAGGTCCTTATGACAGAGGGTGCCAAAACAATATTTTGTCTTGCCTGGTTATTGTATGATGTTTGTTAATAATTAGAATTAGGGATTCAACAGATGCTACTGTGACATACACTGTAGGTGTTGCAAAGCCAGCCATGTGTGAGCTTACCTGGGTTAGTAAGAATACAGAAACAAACAGAGAACATAAGGCTAGGTACACAGATGAATCCACACTGCACAAGTGAATTAATTAATAGAAATGGTGGGGCCACAATATATTAAATTAAAGGACTAGTTTTAACCAGCCAAACCACATTGGCTTATAACCTGTAACACATAGAACTGACTAACATATATCATGAGAGAACACAAGCAAGTATGTCATAATTGAATACTAATATAGCTCTCCAGGAGGTTGTACGACAGTGTTTTAGGAGGCTGGTGTATTCCGTAAAAGACAGACGCAGGCTTTAAATGCATGAGAATGTATTGATTTTCATCAAATCCTCAAATCCATTCTTTATTAGATACATTAGAGACGGTACTGTGTTAAATTATCCCATTGGGATATCAGAAATGAGTTGTATTGCTCCGTATGGAATGGATTGATTGATTAACAAGTGAATTGTGTTACTATCACAAGAGAGCATTTCTGTATGTTAACAAGGATACAGTCCCGCCCGGGGAAGAGGATTTTGTGGCGCACCATTTCTCCCATAATGCATCCCACCGACCATATATCCACTGTGCACAGTGAGGGGTAGAGGGAGAGAGAGAGCAGGGAAAAGAAGAGGAAAGCAAAGGTTAGTGTTAGATAAGTCCATTTTTTTCTGTGAGAATGCAAGTCTAACGTCATTGTTATTGGACAGTTAGCGAGAGATGCTAGCTAGAGAAATTACAATGAAAGCAAAAGGGAACTGGTGGAGTGACATAGACACAAAAAGAAAGACAGAGAGAGAGAGAACACAAGAAGGCAAAGAAAAACGTAGAGCCTAGTGGAAAGCAATTCACAGCCTCCGAGCCCATTCATGCATGTTGTATTCGAGGAATATGGCTAATGAACCATACAGTGGAGGCTATAGCATTTACACACAGTGGAAGTGCATGTGAGGCACTAAATCTCTGGTGGTACAAATGGACTGTTTAGGCTTTTAATTCAGTGCTGCATTCTTTTCACTGCATTTTGCAACAGTGGGCTTTCACGGGGAAAAAGACAGTAATTAATTAATAACCCATCCTCCCACTCGTGAAATTTCTTTTTGATAATAAGGTGAATTCTCAATCATTATTCAATCTTTGGTCATCGAAAAAGGTAAGACAGCAATAGGAATGCAATGGAAATAATCTTGTGCAGCCTTTTTAACAAAATAGCAGCTAGAGTCAATAAACCAGCAAGATATATGCAACCTCCATAGGTCTTACCATTCTCTTTGTATCCCATCCCCAGGATGACCTCTGGGGCTCTGTAGTATCTAGTCACCACGTATGGGGTCATCATGAAACTGGTGCCTGCAGTCCTGGCCAGGCCAAAGTCCAGGATCTTCAGAGTGCAGTCTGACTTCACCACTATATTGCTTGGTTTCAGGTCCTGGGGAAGAATAATTAAAATAATGTTTTAAACTACAAAGATGGCGGAGCATCTCCTGTGACATCACGGCAAGTGTAAACTACAATAGACTGTGTTTAACCTGTAGAGGGCAGTTTCCACACACTTTTATTCAAGAATTGAACCAGAATCCATCATCAATACTTGATCAAACCAAAATACAACAGTTTTCCACTAGTGTTTCGGGGGGTTTGGTTACTCTTTAATAAAAAGAAAATGTAAATAAATAACTGACAATAGCTTTATTTGGAACATAGCTTTCCTACCCTGTGAATGATGCCAGCCGAGTGCAGGTGTTTTATACCACACAGCATCTGGTAGAGCAGGTAGGACATTCTCTCATGGTCCAGCTCCATCTGAATTACCTGGCACAAGTTGGCATCCATCAGCTCCATCACTAAGTACCTGGGAGAAATATGATCAAAATGTATAATATTATTATGACTTTTTTTATTGATTGACTGAGCTTGACTAAGCATATTCACGTGAATATTGGTAGAAACTGGTCTAAATTTGCACTCATTCATCATTGAGCATTATGACAAAATATAATATAAAATTATATAAATTATATAAAATAGTAAGACACTTCCAGAGGTGTCAGGTTACACCCTGCTTTCACTGTCTACACTCTCACTAATGCGACTTTATAATTGATAGGGGTAACCTAATCTAAGGTCTGGAGCACACTTCCTATTCAATAGGAAAATGTATTTTATTGTAGTTTTTTTTGTCATTTAATAAAATTAAAGAAAAGGGTTTTAACTGTACTCACACATCTTGGAATTCTTCTAATGATTTCTGTGGGGTGAAGACGTTCAATAAACTGATAATCTGTTGAGAGAACAAATATTGAAAACCGTTTACAAGTAGAGTACTTCAGATACGCATCGGAAAACACGCACGCACACACACACCCACACACACATCAATGCTATTACAAGTGAAGGCATTGGTCAAGGGCAGAATGTATGAGGTGGTAAGGATCCTGATATAGAACATAGCTGAGAGAGAGAGAGGGAGAGAGAGAGAGAGAGAGAGAGCAGGTGAGATGGAGCAAAGCCGCAGGAGGAGAAGAGAGCAGAAGTATGAGAAGTAGAGAGAGAGAAGTAGAAGTTCGGCCCTCTCATAGCCTAGCTCACTAATTCCCTCTCATTGAAAGTACAGTGGTTCTCGTGGGATGGGACCAGAGCACTCCTGTAGCTCTTCTCAATTCTCTAGCTTGGTTTTATAAGAAGAGATAGACTCTACCTGCTAGCAGTGGTTCTGCAACATCAGCACCCATGATGAAGGCAAAACAAATTACTTTTTGCATTTGCATTTAACAGTTCTTTATGTTAGTCGGCTTTCAAATAGGGAGGTCACAAGATGATTTCCACCTTTCAAGAAACATTTTCATTTAATGTTTTGGATCTAGCTTTATTGTGTATACTGATCATGAATGTTCATGAATGTATTTATTTAGGGTTGTGTTTGAAAGCCATAGTTTTACATCCATAGACACACCGTTCTCGTGACTTCCCTCCTTCATCACACATATCTCCATTTAACTCCTCCACCCTTAACCTTAGAAACTCACGTTTTTGTGATTGACACACTTCATGAGCACCAGCTCCCGGTACGCTCTCTTGGCGTGGGTCTGGTTCTGAAAGGGTCTGCTCAACTTCTTGATGGCGACATTTCTGTCCAGGACGGCGTCATAGCCAGCACTGCGGAGAGAAAGAAAATCTATATAGTAGCCTACTATATAAACTGGTTCATGGAAGAACAATGATGAAACACTGAATAAAACCTGTGTGTTTGAGTGTGTGTTCTGTGTATGATATCTCAGTATGGTTATCGTATTATTGTTAGCATATGAAACAACTTTTTTAAAGCCATGGACATCTTTACAATTATACTGTATAAAAAAGGCAGCCTATTTTTGGACAAAAGAGGCCCAAAATTAATCATTAGCTAAAGTGCTAATGGACAAATATGACAGATACATAGCTTACAATTACAATTATAGGCCTATAGCTGGCAGATATACAATAAACAGACACACAAGATAGATATAAATAATAACAAAGGTCTATCGTTTTACAAGCGACAGTGGCTTATCATATGAGAGTCCATGACAGCAGCCAACCAGATCAGGAGTGTACTGTAATAATAGTAAATTGATTTACAGTCGCTAATGCCAGAAGCTAACACCACCACTAGATACAGTACAGCTCTACTGGTAGCTACTAAAAGATTACTGCCTGCTGGCGCACCTATTGTATTATTCCCCTTAACGCTAAAGACTTGTTTGGGCCTATGTGCCTAGTACTACATTAGAAACAGTAATTGATTCTTTCATGGTAGCCTGAAGCTAATTCTTTTAGGAGGATAAAGATTAAGAGCTATAAATCACTTGTCTTCAATTCAGCCTGTGTTATTACACACGCGCACACAAGTGGAGTTTAGGTAACATTTGTCGATATCCAAGAATGGTAAGGCAAAATATTACACAGACCAATGGTTTTGCAGCTGTTCCTTGAAATAACTTGACAAAGTGCAATGTGTTGCACTTTTTTCCAATTTCTAAGGAACATTCCAGTGACAAGCATTTTCCTTTCAGCTTCAAAATGCATCACAATGCATCAAAATGTGATGTATCTCAGGTAACGGAGTATTGTTTTCATTTATCTTCCATTTTATTCGTAAATGAGGATTAATGTATTTTTTGCACGGTAATAAACCAAGATTGACGCTTGTATTATTGTGTGCAACACCAAATGGATCACGCAGTTATGTGTGTGTCTGTGTGTGTGTGTGTGTGTGTGTGTGTATATGGGCAGGTGGGTGGAAGGCTGAGTGTTACACATAGTGTCTTGTCATGTCTTTGCGGAGGCTGCGGTGATGATGTGTGGCCATGGCAACAGTGGGAGCCTTCATAAAAGCATTAAGCCAATAGGGATTTAGGTAAAGTCAGTTTTTCCTAACAAGAATGAATGTTGGTGTCTTGGCCAGCCAGCCTAATGCACTCCTGCTTCCTAAGATACTTCTGAAAGCTCCTCCTGACCGACTGCCCGAGTCATAACGGCCAGCATACGCAGTAAACAGAATAAGGCTGAGCCGTTCCAATGATATTCTCTTTATTACCATGCTCACAAGCTTGATGGGGGCAAAAGGTCTTCTTGCATTGCATTGCATAAGAGAAGCAGAATGCATAATCACGATTTAAAGATAAGCTTCTGGAACAGTCCCTGGTTGTTTTCACTCTGTCACTGTCTGTTCAACTATCTACAATCCGCTTTGTATTGGTGTATTGTTAAATCACTTGAAGATATATTACTGAGACCATATAGTGATGAACCAGGATAGCGTAGCCTGTTTTAGCCCTTTTAAGCGGTAGGCTATGATTTCAGTCCGTGAGGTTTATGTGAGTGATTTAGGCTGTAGTAATACCCATCACCATCTGACACCATATGACAGCTTCTGCGGCGCTAAAGACGGGACCGGGCAGGGCACAGCAGAGCTGGTTAAATTAGATTTGTCCTGTCTCCCTGTCATGCATTGCTACAGCATCCCTTAAAACGGGCCCAATCCCCGCATTAGCAGTCACAGCCTGCCCAAGCTCCTTTGCAAATAGACACATTCATTGTGGATGGAATGGATAGGCACGGGGGCACAGGGGCAGCAGTGAAGGGAAAGGAAAGGAATAAAACTATGTCTCAATATGTAGCATGCTCTGCATACTTAAAGCTTATGTACACTATACTACATACTAATAATAGTACATAGTATGCAAAAAATATGCGCTGATCAACCAACCGAAACCAAAAAAAGTATCAGAGGTTAAATCACTCTCAACTCCTCACACTACAGCTACATTGTGTTTCAAACATTACCAGTGAGTTGGTGCAGTCCCTTTAATAGAATACACATTGTTGAAATCCATTCAAATGTAGAGATACTTACCAGACAATTCCCTGAGCCCCCGAGCCGATGGGCTTTAGATTCTGGTAGCGTTTTAGAACTGTGAAGGTAGAATCTCCCACTTCCACACTGTAGAACTGGTTGTCTACTTTGCTTTTGCTCATGTTGTAATGTTTGGCAATATATGACACATCCACTTGTTTTCCAAAACCCTGCATGAAACAAACACATAGCAGAGGATTGTTGTTAAGTTATGATGAAGTTTTTTTGTTGTTGTTGTCTGTTACACACAGGAAATAACTTACTGTACGCATAAAAACATTATATGAATTTCTCATATTATGATTTTTGTTTTCTAATTTGTATATACGTATCGGTATATACACACACACATTATATACAGTATATTGTTGTCATTGTGTGATAAAAGTGAGTTAAAGATAAAAATGAGTACAGTTAAAGTCCTGTAGACAAAACAACATAGACCTGACAGAACAAAATGTACAGGCAGCAACAGTCCAACATTTTCCCAATTTCTTGTGCAAAAATGTTTATTGTCTCATACAACAACCAATAGCCAATTCACTACAGGAAAAAAACATTGTTCTAGTTTGCCTGTATACCCAGTAATCACACAGTAATTACGTTAGCAACAAAACAGTCTTATAACTAGAGCAACAACATAAAATCAGCTAATTGTAGACTAGCTAATTACAGTATATGGACGAACCAAGCCAAGGGCTGTTTCAATGGGATTATTGGGTATAGCAGGAGCCTCAGGACAAGGATAATTTAATATAAATAAAATTAAGGAGACAAGACATCCAATATTAATAATATAATATAAATTAAAACATTTTGATCTCACCTTTGCTGTAGAAGTATAAGGTAAGTGTGCACTGCATATCAAATTGAAGTTGTTGATTGCTCAAATACACTATGCACAAATCGTATAAGAAAAGATTGTCTCTGTAATTCCTGAATGCCTCAAGAGCTATAGCTATAGATCCTATGGCCTAGACATGGGCACACAAACATTAGCACGAAACGTGCTTTTGGTTTTAAACATGTGTTGGCCTTTGATTAGTTCGCTCTCCACACAAGAAGGCTACAGTGCAACACATAAAACAATGACGGGGAAATGGAAGGGAATGAATACTGTACCTTTTTTACCTGTAAGGAACACACACCTGACAAAAGGCTATCTTTACATCCAGGATAGGTTGGCTGCAGTTATATAAGAAATGTCTGCTCATAAATACCTGCAAGACACAAGCAGAGGACAGCTAAAGGTTTTCAAAAGGCATAGCAGGAATTCTGTCTCGAGACCCATCCTTATAAACACGGCTAAATACATTTCAAACAAGGCCCCCATGTGATGTGGGCCCCCCATCACCAAATTCACAATGTGTTTGATACTTTGTTTTATCAATTATTTCCACCTGTCCTATAATAACGTCACACTTTGAGCATAATTCAGTTTCAAAGAGAGAGATACACTAGAGAGCTTTTCGCCTTGGCCTATTTAGGTCACTGTTATTGTAAAACTCTGCAGTGTCATGCTACAAACTGGCAGTACTAATGTTCACTGTGCTTGAATATGATGCCTCTGTCAGATCACACATTTGATAGAGAACCATTACCCTCCTGTACAGTGTCACAGTCACAGGTAGAGAATATAAAAATAGAATGCGTTTACAAACCGTTGAACAATCATGCATTTTATAGCGGTTTAGAGTTTTTGTACGTAAGTACTTTCGGCTGTTGTTTTATGGCTTTGATTTTCGTTTGATTTTGCGTTTGATTTTCAGTGCATTCAGAGGCATCTATAAATCAATATAAATCAACAAAGCTCTGCGGGAATTCACCCAATATTTGCTATTAATCTAACAGGTCAACATTGACTCAGGACAGCGGTCTATTTACAGTAGCTGCCTTTACACCAGTCATGAGTATAAGATATTGAACCGTACACATTGCCCAAATGTCTTCTAGCAGCATTAACTGGAATAATTCTAACAGCATCTTGGTGTCACATGAATGTAATTAGGCTGCCTAGGGACCTAGGGAGCACACGGATTGGTTAGCACCCGAGTCGAATGCAGCAACACTGAACAAATCTCTGCCCTACCCTCTGAGGGAAACATAAACATATTTCTAATATCATCTGATGTAATATATGTTTTTTAATCCGTTTAAAGACTTTTTTATCAGCAATTTTTATGTTGCATTAAGTTAAAGCATCTACTGAAAACCTGTTATGATTCTGTCTAAACAGTGACAGCATTATCCTTCAGCACAGCACAGTGCAATCCAAACTCAGCTCATAATGATAATTTAAGGCAACAATATTGTCTTTACTGTCTTTAAGCCAAGTCTCATTTTCAAGGAATCGTTTATCATCAAGATCTGTTTTACAACTGAAACAGCTGTTCATGAATATTCAAAATGAAGTTAGGTGATCATTTGATATCTAATAAACTTTTAGTTGTGAGAATAATCATAATTGATGCCATTGGGGTTCTCTCTGATGTCTATGGGCAACCACATCCCTACAGTTGTGTGAAAAACTTTTTTGATTTGGTTTAATCTTTGTAAATACAACAGCATTTAAGATTAGGCTAAATAGTTAAGATTACCTACAATAATATAATTGTTTTGGTTGTTGTGGTTAATATGTTTCAAAAATGTAATGAATACTTTGATATCATTGCAGAGAAATGAACAGACACGTTATTTCACCTAAAAATGTGCTTAACTAAACTACAACTGCAACTTCCTTCACTGATTGATTACACCTTTTCAGTATGACCCAAATCAAATGACACCAAAACAAACAAAAATAAAGACAACATTGGCTTGTTTATGCCTTTGCTCAAACCAGGATGTGCTGACAGTGGTCTGACGTGAAGTGCTCTACTAGCAGCTGACTGCTCTCAGCATCGTCCCCTGAAATGCCTATTTATCATTCTGACTGTTCGTCTAATGAAGATAAACTTTGAAGATAAAACTTGACAGGATAATCAAGAAGGATAATAGAACGTTGACTTTCATTAGGCTACTTCACTTTAGTCAATAAACTCAGCACAGGAAAGGCGGGATGTTCTGACCTCAAACAATAATAACAAAATAACAAAACAAGCCAGCCTGTCAATCAAAACTCCAGCAGATCAGTCAATCAAAGCTCACATCAGGTGCTCGTGACATGCACATCCATATTGGAGAGTAAAAGACAAAAGGCAATATCCCTGAGACAATATAAGACAATAAACATCTGTTATCGCAGATGTTCACTAGAGATGAGCGGTCTGTCTCAGAGATTAGCATCTCTGGGCTGTGCCTCACCATGATGAAATTGGATTAAAAAGAATTACTTTATGGTCTGGCCTGATTAAAACAAAGCATCTGATGTGAATACATTATTACCTAGCAGTAAAGATAGAGAATAGAATACTGCAGCCCATAGAATATCATTGGATTTTATGATGACATATTTTAACGCCTCTTTATAATGCATCACACCACCAACCCAGCCCAGTCCAATGGGAGAGCACATGTCACATACAGTATAGGATACAATCAGTTAGCAGGGTCTCTCTCACACACAAATACACACACACAGACATACTTTTGCCCACAGGTGGGCAGCACTGATGTTCCTTACAAAAAACGGACAGGGAGACAAATTGAAAGATAAGGAGTTTAAAACAAGACAAATCTGCACTAAATGGTGTTGAAATGGCTGAAGCCTATTGCTAATGGAGAGAGGGCCATTAAACTTTCAGTGTGTGTGTGTGTGTGTGTGTGTGCGCGCGCACGCGTGTGTGTAGTTCTGCACTTGTGCCTGGTCCAGGCTATTCAGAGCCCGCCCTTTGCCGGGCCCAGGAGCCTGGGAACAGAACACTGTGTTACACCAGCACCCTGGACACAAGGCTGTCTTAGACAGGTATTCTGTTTCAGACAGAAACGATGAGACACAATAATGTTGTAATTGGAACAAAATGGCCTATAATCTCACCCCTGCTTCGTGTAAGGATTAAAATGGTTTACTTCCGTTTTTAGAGCTTGCTCAGAAATTGCTGTGAAACTTAAGGATGGGGGATACAACACGAGATGTGTGCCGTTTCTTGTGTGCCTGTTTTCATCCACACACCACATGCCTCTCCATTCTCTGGCCCCGCCCTTCCCTCCCTCTCATCCGAACATTTCTGCTCCCAGTCTGCTCCCTTCGCCTCCCCTCCTCTCCTCCTCCTCCTCCTCCTCATCCTCCTCTCCCTGTCTCTCTCGCTCACTCGGCACTCTATTGTGAAGGCCTGGCTTAGCTGCCACAGCCTCCACTGCAGTATGCAGCGTTGCCGGAGTGTGCAGCCTGAGCCAAACAGCACACAGCCTCCCTTCTGGGCTCAGGGGAGGCCCGGGAAGGGGTGGGGGTGGGGGGCTTTTTAAACTGCGGCCGGCCAGGAAAACAAGGCAACACTGGGCCCACACCTAATACCTCATCTATAGGCCAGACAACAGCATCTTTTTATTTGCACATGATGTTATTCTAGAAATAGATTTGAAATTATTATATTCTAGAATAGGGTTTCGGGGTTTAATTTTTCATTTTAATTCTAATAAAGTCATATTTCATATACTATAATGTAGATACCAGCTGATGCCAAGATAGTAATCATATTTTGTTGTTTTGGCTAAAGCATCTGAAGATACATTTAATTTGTCAATTTATTAATTATTGATCTATTTATTCGTCTTCTAATTCCCTTTATCCAGCATGTTACAGACCAATATCAGAACTATTTCAGTGTCATGCCATGCACATCCCTTCAAGCCATTGAAATGGGGTTGAAAAACTGCAGGCGCTGCACTTTTCTGACCCACTGTATGCCCAAGACAACATGCGGACAGCTCATTCATCAGCGTTCAGCAGTTCTTAATGAACCTCAAACACAGTCAGAAAGTGAAGGTTGGGACCGGAGAACCGCGAGTCAGCTTTCTGATCAGAGTGCGAAGATAAAAATATTCGGATGCCAGGGGTGTTATATTCTACACACTGAAATGTATCTTTAGCTTCAAACGCAATATGAAGGAGTAGGATAGTCCTGACATATTTTTCTCTCCATACTCCATGTGAGCAAAGAACATCATAAAGAGGTGTAATTCCAGAATGTAAAAACAGGAAGTATTTCTCCTCAAAACGATTTTTCAGTTTACTTTACATTTTTACATATTCCTACAATCCTTAGGGCTGTACGCTAGCTTATCATGACAAAATAAATTGTATTATCTAATTTAGAATTTGGAAAGAATGCAGCGATATCATGAACATTTTAGCATTAGGCTTTTTACTGGCAGCCGGCCATTAGTCTGAAATATACAGTAACTCTCTGAAATCTCGTTGCAGATGTGCTGCTGATGCAAAGAGATTGGGCTTGAATCTATCGCAGCTTAGAATTCCACACTCCAATGGCGACAGTGATAAATGAATGCTATAAACAAATCAGATTAAATGCATTTATGTAACTGCATCTCACTCTGCAGGGCATATTGCTGGGTTTGTCCACAGAGGCAGTATCGCTGCCTACGAAAGCCACTTTCATGCTGCATTATTGTGCACTATGTTATCTTTGCATATCAAGGTTGTTTTTAGCCTACTTTTACCGGAGTAACAGAGAAGTCTCCCAAAGTATGCCATAGCTTAATACAGCCAACTGAAAAAGCTCTTACTTAATAATTGGACAGCATATGTGAGCGTGGAAAATGCTATAGCACTGTGTCAGAGGGCTTTCGATAAACCGAAATGATAAACAGCACAGGTATGACAACCTTATTTGAGCCCAATAGCATATCACTGAGAGAAAGACAGTCATGTATGTTGATGTGTGCGCACAGAAACAAACATATGAAGAAAATACCACCAGCAGGCACTCCCACTGGTCAGAGTTCACTTAAGCTTACTGCCGTATATATATGAGAAGTTATATTCCTTCCATCCTTCCTTCCTGCCTTCCTTTGTTAAATCTATACCTATATTTAGGCTACATATTAGTAGCTTAGTGGCCTTTCCACTGTACTGTTCTCCCTAAGTAAGTACTACATGTACATGTACTACATGGAAGACCAAAACATTACATACGAGAGAATAACACTTCACTTATTGGATTACATAAAGCTATACTGTCGGTATCCCCTGCTTAATTATGTCCAACTAATGAGCACCTTGTCAATGCATATCACCATAACAAACCACAAATTACATCATCCATCAAGATGTCAACAGAACAGTGTCAGACAAAACACTGAAGGGTGTCAAGAATTTATATTAAAGCCAACAAAATATACATTGCTGTATTGTATTCTAAAAAAGCATTAGTATTTTAACAGAGGTGCTATGCGCAGGTATATTATTTAAAATACAAGTAATGCTCATTGAGTCTCAACTGCTGCATCATTACAGCATGCCAGTGACTATTTCAATGGTGTGAAGCCTACATTAAAATCAATACGAGTGATTACTGGAAAAGAAATGTGTCTAATGAGCCTAACTTTTATTAGACCTAATAGTGCAACCAGCTCAGGTACAGTATGGTATGATTAAAATATTAAAACACAAAAAAACTGTAGGTCTACTACTGTTTAGAAATCACAAATCCCGTCAAAAAAAGCTTTTATTTAATTGTTGAGTCTGTTTCCTGCAGCACTGCCTCCTGAATTATTTAGCACACAAGGTCACAGTTTTGAAGGCTGTTTCTGCACGGGATGGAACACAGTTTGTTACCTTTAAAACCTATTGTGAGTTCAAACACACCTTCTTCAGCTTGTAATTATTTTATATTATCCTGTGCCACATCCTACCATGTTATTTCAACTGAAAATCAAAACTTGACTAAACAGGCCTAGATAAAAGTTAAATATGGCGTGGCAGGTAACAGTAGAGCAACTGTTAATATTCCCAAAGAAATATTTACTCCAAGGTCTGTCCAATACGACAAGGCAGTCAATAACAAAGCTTTCCAATTACTTGTATAGAAAATCATTCAGAAGCACCTAATATTACCCACCTCAGTCAAATGTTTTCAAAGATGTCCTGGGAAAACATCTACAGAATGGTGATCCAATACAAAGTGGACTGCATGTTTACGTATTCTGTCTCATCTCTTCTGCAGTAGTGTGGGACCTCTGTGGAACAAGCGATTTCTTTTCAGTCGTCCCCGTTAAGTTTTAAAGAGGGAATGTAAAAGGCACATCCACTACATAATTTCTGGTTTAGAAACTAACTTTCGTTTAATTAATAAACGGACGTTCGAGCATCGTTGAAGTCAACATTAGAAATCGTCGAATAGGCCTAACCAATAAGCATTATCTATTTAAGAGCACTTGGCTACTGTAGGAATGTCAATAGGCCTTGTCGTTAGTAGCCTATTTTCGATAGAGATAGGTGAAGCAACGTCTGCATAATGCACAGGGTGCGTAGACTTCTGATGGGGGAGGAGGCTGTTAAAAGCATAACTGAAATCTAGCGCAATAGTGTAGCAAAATATTTGCTTAGACTACCCACAGTGTGGGCTAATGTGTGTACAGACCTTGTTTTATCAGCATTCTTCGGTGAGGCATCATTTTGCACCACCCCTACATTCCTCTTGAATTGTGCCGACAGTGGCAGGCATCACAACATATTACCATCCTGGTGTGTTTTGAGATGACTGCACTTACACAGGAAAACTCGGGATAATGGATATAGGCCTACCCAACTGTCAGACAATGAAGCAAAAGATCGAGACAAACAGGCCTATTTTAGATGTGCCTATTTCTAAATATTACATGACGTTATTGTGAATGTTCTAGATAATGAACACGTAGACTCATAATAAACATGTTTTGTCAGGTCCCTCTGCATAGTCGGATGTCTATGGCATTGATAGGGTCAGGAACGCGCAGATGGACGACAACAACACCTGACTATTCTTCGCCATTATAAAATTCCCGCACTCTTCAGGGAATAAAACACCGTGCACCTCCCCACAGTGGCGCCGGTATTAGTGGACTTCATTAACCTTCATACCAATCAATATTCATCACCCCACCCTCCACCATGATCCCGCCGCATCGCATCAACATCTACCAACCCACGACCTACCATTCCGTGCCAGCTGATGGCGATCCGACTCCGGTTAACAGTCCTGCTCAAAACATTCCGACGGGAAACATTTTGGTGACCTTGTTCGATGTGAAAGTAAAACGCTGAGATGGAGATGAAACCAAAAAACGGCGACGAGGAAACAAAACAGAAACGACGGAACGTGGCTTGCTGATGACGAATCGGTTTCCCTCTCACCACCTTGCGACCATTGTGCTGCAAGATGCTGGCTGTACCATTGTGGACCTACCAGAGGCGAGGGAGGGAGAAAAAAAGGGAAGGGGATAGGGAAATATGTTTCTATAGCAACCGAAAGGGAGCATATCTGACGTCAGAGTTAGAAAAGAGACAGGCCGAGATCACATCTAGGCCCTCTGTGGAAGGGAGGGGGTCTCCCTCCTTGCAACTGCCAACACATATATGTGAGCATTTTATGTTAGTCCATTCTTACTGAACGTTTTGGCTTTTTTACAGGAGCATCTGTCCTATACTGTATCTACTGTAGCCTGCCTGACCAAACATAATTCCATCTACGTCGTCAATAATACAGTCATTTTTATTATAATAATAACAATGTGGCAAAATGTTAATAAAATTCTGCTTAGAACAAAGAAATGCGGGGGCAGGATAGTCTAGTGGTCTAGGTGTTGGACTCCCAGCCGCAAGGTCGTGGGTTCAAGCTCCAGAGTTGGCCTACCTGTAAGCATCCTTGCGCATGATGCCTAAACCCTATCTGCACCATGTAATTGTAAGTTCCTTTGAATAAAAACATCTGCTAAATGACCTAATTGCAATTGAAATGACAAAAAACAGGGTGGGCTAAAGGAACACTCCACTCAAGATAATTAATCACTCCTGTAGGCTAATGCATTCAGAAATGTTTATCATAAATGAAAAAACATTACATTGTAGGATTCCTGAATCAGCAAGTGGGTGTGTAGACCTAAAAACACACAAGCACATACTGTAGTCATACTTGCCTTCCCCTGCCTTGATAACCCGAACTCTCAACTTTGTATTTATATTTTCCCATGTGCTCAAGTATATTGAAAGATCAAATTTAACGAGTTAACAAACACTGTTATTATAATAACACTATCGCGTATTATTTAGTTCGTTGGTGTATCATATGTTGCCAATGCACATTAACAGTATTATACTAATATGGATAATAATAAAAAAAACACCCCAAAAACACCATCAATTTATAGCGCTGCATGTAATTACATCGAAGGAGCAGTAGATGACACGCATGAGCAAGAAATTGGCACTCCGGGTGGAAGGCTGGAAGGAAGTACTCAGCAGTGAATTGCTTCCTGCTCGGCTTGGAGGCACGATCATGGGAAACATCCATGACTTGCCGCCTGACTATAACAAGGACCTTTGATGTGGTCCAGGCAAGGTATTCTCTCTTGTTGGGAGGCTACGAATAAATGTCAGCTCTTTCCAAGTTATATTAAGCGAACATATATAATGGTGCCAAAAGAAAACCAGTTTCTTCTGCAATCCCTTCACACACCAATTAGATTTGTTTGATACTTGTATGCTTATTATACGATAGTGTGCGTGTGTGTGTGTGTGTGTGTGTGTATAAGAGATGCGACTCTCATGGAAAGTGTCACATTTATGATATACATTGGTCTATGGTCACACCACCCACATACTGACACATTTTCCTTAATTCCGTCCAGGATCCATCATGCCCACTATACAGGGCAGAACACAGTCCCAGAGATGTTAATCGGGTTGAAGGCCACCAACAGATAGGGGAGGGGAACATAGAATATGATCACATCAATTGCTCCGCATCCCTGTCAAATACAGGACCGAGTCGCAGCATATTTTCCTCCCAGTTATGGGTTACTATAGAGACGCCTCCCGGGTTTTATATGACGGTCCCCCAACAGAGAGCCAATGAGCAGCGGCAGTAAGGTGTCTGGTTACTCCCAGCCAACCCACGTTAGGCGCCCAAAGGGAGGGGTTAAACTGCTCCTAAGCAATAATGGTAACTTTGGTGCAGCAGAGAGAAAGAACAGGCTGAGTAGTGGTCATAAAACACTATATTTTTCCAGCGGGGCGCTGAAGTAATTGTGCACGTACTAACAATTACCCTGCGGGTTTAGAAGACAATTTACTTCCGGCGGAGTTTGGTAGTTGAATCGAGAGGTAAACCTGTTGCTTCATCGACGCTATCTTAACAACTCCAAGATGTTCCATTGTGAACGGGATGGCGTTGCGTCTCGTTTGCCTGCGCACTCGTAGACTGTTTGGATTACAAACATTCCCTGTTCGGATTACAAACATCCCAGCTCCAAGATATTTTTTAACATCTATTGCCTGGTAAGTTTCGAATAAACAACATAAGTGCGATATAAAAACTTTAGTAGGCGACCTTTTCCTTGGGAGTAGTCTACGGTAACGTTAGGTGCCAACTGCCTGCCATCTCGCAGGGAAGACTATTCGCAGGGATAAGTGCCTGCTTTTTTATTTTAATCTCTGAGAACAGGAAAATACATTGTCTAATGGACTATTTTAGTAAATAGTGATGTATTTTGGTGTTAAATCAGTAAAGTAATTATTTAACAGTGTAGCTCATATGAGACAAACCGATGAAACTTGAAATAGTCTGGATTCTTGACGTAGGCTACATCACGCTTGCTCGAGCCTATTTGAAGCATGAACGAAACTAAGGTATGATGGGGGGGGTTGTAAAAAAGATCGCTTGAACTCTTGCCTACCCCCCCACATTACCATAGAAAAGTAGTAAAGTTATTCAGGACTTGAATATGTACAACGTTTGAGGCAATATAACAGATGATTGGGGAGATGACATTAATGAGCAACAAAAACATCTCAGTCATCTGCATGTAACGTAGCCCTTCGCCCAGACTAGAACGTGTGTGTGCGTCGGGGGAAGAGGGAGTGGGCAGGGTTTGAGGTTAGGGGGGTTGGAGTGGACTGTGGTTCAGTAAAAACCACGCTGTGCATGTCACGGTACCCATAGCAACCCTGTTATTAGCAGGAACGGGGTGGTTCAGGAGCAGAGACCAAAATGAGAACCGAGGGCCGTCAGTCCATGCTTGGTTTGATAATCATAATCATGTTCTTTCTCTCTGTTGCACCAAAGGTACCATTATTGCTTAGGAGCAGTAATGATGCATCTGCTTTTGGGAGGTCATGGTCCTGGCTGTACCCTGAAAAACAACAATGGAGAGAGTAGCTATAGGTTAGAGACACCCTGAGTAATGGAATGGTCCTGGATTCAAGCCTGTAATGGTAAATGTACGTCAACAGCCTGTGCTGTCAGTCATTGCCTGAATGTTAAATGGCAATGAAAAAAAAGAGAGATATAGTTCTGTTGTTCAGACTGTGTTCTTATATACCAAAACCACCATCATTTAATGAATCAAGTGGGCTTAATACTGAACAGATCCTTTAGTCATGGCAGCTTGCAGCAAAAAAGAAGCCTTTACACATGGGATACATAAGGTTGTGTGAATCTAATTTCTTTGGATCTAGCCCAGCAGTTCAACATGCATTTAAGACACTCTTTCTTGCCTCATCGCTTACAGTTCAAAAGATATTTTGGTTCAGGCCTAGCCTGGCCAAGACTATAGCCTGTCTTCCTGTGTTTTGAATGTGCTGGTATGATATTATTCTCGGAATAAAGTTTCTCTCTGAATTTGTTACTCTGTTTTCCTCTTTTGGTATAATGCCCCCCCCCCCCTAGCGTCCAAATGTCTTTGCCAGGTGAACCCAACCCACAGCCCTGAAGCATAGAGGAAATTAAGCAGCAACTCCTCACATCTTGGGTTCATGCTGTTAAAAATTACAGGAGCGGGTGTTTTCACAGCTGATAATTTTTCTCTTTAACATTTTGCGAGATATTTTCGAGGTTGGAGAAAAGGGATTTTTTTTGGGGGGGGTAGATCCATTTTGTGGCTTTACAGTTGTGTCACAGACTGAAAACAAGGCTGGGAGGGAAAAACTCTTCACCTAAGTACAGAGTAAAGTGTGCACGTTTCCCGGATTATTTTCTTTAAAATCCTTGTGACTGCGGCCGAGACTTTAATACTAAGTCCCGACAGCAGCAGGCTGGTCCTTGTTTATGTGGCTCTGTGTAAGTATAACTGTGAGAATAACATGGAACAAACATCCCCACTGTTTGGGGGAGAGAGAATATCAAGCGCTGAGGATGCGAAGGCTGTCAGCTCTTGCTGTTTTGGGCTGCTGGCTCCTATAAGCCCCCTTTTTAATAATGAGCAGAACCCAGGACCAATGGGAAAAGAGCTGGACTTTGCAGTAGTCTCGGTGTGGATACAAAACATTCCACTGTGGGTCTCTGTTGAAATAACAAGGGGCCCAAACAATCAGCCTTCACAGCGCCCGTTTGCCCCATTCTCATGTGTAATGAGACAGATGGATAGTAACCCACTTTCCATCGCTCCTCGCGCCTCCCATTGACAGGAATGGTTAACAAGCATTCCTGCATAAACCTGTATGACAGGCGTACTCATTAACCTTTCTCTATTAGACTCATTGTTCTAAAATTTGAGGTAGAAGTCCTGAATAAGAGTATTGACATGACCCAATATGAAGCTGAAATGTAAAAAAAGTTCCTGTTTCCCTGTTGTTTATGGGCGGTTTAGATGATACAATAAATATTTAGCCCACTCCCCAACCTGTTCAGAGAAGCTGTTCTAATTTGCAGTTTTGATTTGTTTTTGGAATCGGGTGTGTAGGTGAGACATTCGTGAGAAAGTTACTTTAAGAGAGAGGCGGATTTTGTGTCAAACTTTTCATGTCAAATGCCTGTGGTTGGGCCACTGGGGAACATTGTATTTATATTTAAGCACCTTTATTGGTTTATGATCCGTCCACACACTCACACAGTTTGAGATGTCTTTGAGACCGTTTCTCCGTCGGTATCATCATTCAATAATTCAATAACGTGGAAAGTTCAAGATTACAGCAGACAACATTATTGTGTATGACTAGTTGATGTGATGTTCATATCTCATATTCAGATCTTCAAGCACAAATTTAATCTGTGCTAAAATGTATAGAAACCTCTAAAATTGTTATATTACACTTTAGAACATGACACCACATTGTTAAGCATATTAATTTAATTCAGCTTTAAATATACAGATATATTTTTGACTCCCTTGACCTTTATTGAATGCTCATAGTCAGATGTAATTCAGATGTAATCTTTAAATGTTCCTACTATTATTCATAACTGTATCGCATTATATTAAGATGGGCAGGGGATTCAGATTGCGGTTGGGTTACAGCCAGGCCCACACAGTGAAAGAAGACTGTTACACTTATTTCTTTATAGCCCACAAATCCCCAACTGACATATGAAGTTCTATAGAAAGCTAATGTTAAAAAAATATTTGTTTTGTGCGTGCCACACATAAAGTGGAAATACACTTCGTGGGGTATATTTGATTTCAAAGACTACTCTCCCTTGAAGCACAGCTTGTTGCGACCTGCCTGACCAAGCTCTCTTTTGTCAATAAAATGTTTGGCTTCTTTTTACAACAGCAGTGGAACTATGATATACAAGATGGGACAGGGTATTGAGCTTGAATGTTAGGCCTGTAATAAAACTGAAGTGAAATGTAGTTGGGTAACCACTGTAGTAGACGGCTCTTTACGTTAAGATTACCTGCCGGTCTGGTCTTTTCCCATTTTAAATTATTGCTGTTTTCTGTACATGTTTATCCGACTACTAATTGCTTTGATTTCAGTTACTTCAGATGCCACATTTAAATCAGGAAACATTACAAATCATTACATTGGAGCAATAATGAAATTAATTAGCTTGGCAGTGCAGAAGACAGGTTAGCATCTCTTGTGCTAATGTGCTCATTAGAAGTTAGAAGTTGTGTCTCCAAATAATTGACTTTTAATTTAGAAGCCATTGGCTAACTTCAGTGGTTTGTGTGTGTGTGTGTGTGTGTGTGTGTGTGTAGCCCTCATACTGTGGTTCACTCGGTGGAAGAGAGTTAGAAATGCATGACTTAAGTAACTACTTCTTTCAATCTAATAACCTCATAGCCAGTGGAAATTGCGTATACACTTTCTCTCTTATAAATTAGCATCATGAGAGTTTCTCATTCCTTTTTGGAAAATGTGTCTAATCTATTCGGGGTGGGTATTATCATTAGCATTCTTAACATGCTCTACGTGGATTAAAAGCCTGAGATGTACTGAACTGTTGGTTCTTCTCAGATGTGATCACCCTCGGATTTGCCTTGGCTATTGAATAACCAAACAAAGAGAGCGCAGAGTGCCAGATCAGGTGTTGCACACAGCAGGTAGATGGGTTATCCACAAACACAAATATTACGCTTGTTTGTTAAAGGTACATTCTGTTCTAGTGCCTCTCAGATGCCCAAATGTCTGCCCCAGTTCACAGTTTATGTTTGAAACACAACTGTGCATGAAAGTGGATAAGGCAGTAGGGAGAGCTGTGTGATCCTTTAAAGCACTTTGGGGGAGGAGAAGAGAGGAGTGTCACCATCAAGAGTTTAAACCAAATAAGTGTTGTTTTTTTATATAAGCTGTGTACTAATACACTGTCAATGTAGTTGTCCAGTTTCAAACACATACAATAAGACACATGGAATGCTTTAGACGATGGGCTGAGGCAACCTGCAGAAAGAGGTCAGGCCACCACACTGTATAGTGCTCCAAAACACCTTTTTATCAAGATACTTATCTATCTTCTTCCCCCTAACCCCCTACAGGGAAGATGCATGTGTCCCTGGCAGAAGCTCTGGAGGTTCGAGGAGGTCCACTCCAAGAAGAGGAGGTTTGGGCCGTTCTCAGCCAGAGTGCTGAGAGCCTCCAAGAACTTTTTTACAAAGGTATTGACTCGTGGTCTTAACACTATATATATTTAACAATTAAATGCAGTTTTCAGTAAACCCTCCGGCAACTGAACACATGCAAGTCTATCTATTTGTCTATGAGTGACTGGCTAGTATGGACATGTGTATGTGGTTCTTTAATGACTAACTTGGCCAAGGAAATAGAACAATTCTGTGAAAAATGTATTTGCAGGCCGCATTTGATAATTATATTTTAAACATGTGGGGGGGCCAGATTATATTTCAGATTGAGACCCCTGCCTTAGAGGGAAAGTAAGAAATTAGTTTAAGTTCTATTATTCTATTAAATGCATTAATTAAATTATTCATATTGTTTATTTACTTGTTATAATATTTGGCATTTATTCACCCATTTCAACCCTATATGTAATGTTTCTGCCAGGTGTTTTTATCTATGCACCATTGCACCTCTGCTCTTGTTGTTGTGAAAGAAGGTGGCTGGACAAGATTGTGCCACAGCGGTGTCAGCCAGGGTCCCTAAGGTCACCAGAAAGGCGTTGCCTAGCAATATGCACGCAACCTAAGCCTCACTATTAGTCGTTCGATTTAGCTGGACCAAGTCACCATCTAGTGTGTGTTTGTCATGTTTTGCATGTGGAGAAAATGTTTTGACGTCTTGACGCTGTTAACTTAACCTCATACTGTACATCCGAGTGCGTCATTGTGATACTGTGTATTTGCTCTTGTTTCAATGCATAGCATAGATTTTATATTTGTGCTGGACAGGTTGCAGGGGCCTAGAAGCCATAAATCCAATATAATACGCGTTATGTACGCCAAATTGAAATGAAGAGATTGTGTTTCTTGAAAAGCTAGTCTTTCATGGATCCAGGCAGATTTTATGACAACTGCCCCATCCTCCCAGGCTCTGTCGTCTGGACATAGTGTTCTATTTGTAGTAGATACTCTATATCTATCGTGTGTGTACAGCTATGCTCTCTGGGATGTTTGTTGTCACCATCCCTTTGTTGTTCGTCTCTCCTTCCGAGGCTCCGCACCCACATCTAATGTGCCAATTTGCAGTTCCTGGTGTTTCCTAGATAACCTGAGTCTAAATTGTCACAAAGTTCAAGTGAAATCTGTTCATCAACTGGTGGGATTCAGTGAATTGCAATTTCTGGAATCCATCTGACTCATGCGATAAGCAAGTGGGAGTGTCCCCCCCCCCCCCCTTTATTCCAACACATTAAGCACGCTTTAAATGTATTAATGTCCTATTTCTGTTCCAAGGAAATTCATTTCCATGTTTGCATACTTTCACTACCTGAGGGAGTAATAATAGTTTCTCCTGCTCAAAGCTAATAAGAACAGTTGTTTAATAACAATGTGTGGCATACCCGATATGCAGTTGTAATGTAAACAGAAACCACAGCCACTTTGGTCAGCGTTGACCCCATTACTGCTGTATATAGAGGCCTACTTGGAGCAAATAACAATATTGTTATTATAATAAAAGTTATACAGTCTTAAGCCCGTAGCTTTTGAGCTGTTCAGTTTTTGTCCATTTGGTTCACTTTCACAAGGATTTTGGAAGCCAGTCCAATATATTTGGGCCTGCACATGTAGATTACATTTTGCTAATCCAGAAGCATTATTTACCATCACATTTGTCTAGTCTCTAGTCACTTGTGAATGCGAGTGCTAAACAGCGTCTTTGTCATGCACAGCTAAGCTGCTCTTCCACACAGCCAGAGTCCATATTGCATCCCCTGATAAGGGGACACAATGTGGGGATGTGATTCTAGAGTCGGCATGCTAGCCTCGAGACAGTGTCTTCGTTATTATGTGCAGGCAGACCGGCTTCTCCAAAAAGAGGTTCAGCCTAAACCCTGCAACTTTCCTGGTTCTAATCTACATTTCAGAGAACAGTGCCATCAATCACTGAGTTAGTGAATGAATGGTCATCTGTTCTCGGGTCCTTGAGGACCGTGTGTGCACATTTCGTGCACGTTTATGAGCGACATGCGCACACATTCAGTCCGTGAGTCAGAGGAGTCTGAATGATTCTCTTGAGATTCTCTGGAACGGCAAACCTTTTTTTATTTATTTATTTTTTGGTCTATTGGCCTGTGATCTAATAACCAGGGCTTTAAGTTTCCAATACAAGTTCTCAAACAACAGCCTCCATAATCAATAGCCTGCCAAATACGGGAATTAAATAATGAACTATCCGGAAATAAATTAAAATCAAAACATCGAGAGAATCGAGAGAACAGCGGAATATATATTTCTGATAAAAATCTACCTCCATATCAATGTGCTGCGGTGGCTCTTATTCGTTAATAATTGTAAAAAACATATTGTTGAAAATCTGTCTGGTGGTCAATGTTTATATTGTGGCGTGCCGCCACAAATAAATCTGAACACTGAATTGCATTGTTTTTTGGGGGGGGAAAAAAAGTGGAATTCTAATTTTGATCTTCCTGGGCGGGTCTCAATTTACCTGGGCTGGCCGCCCAAGTAGAGCCTATGTATGGGAAATACTGCAAAGTATGCACCTATTTGAGAAACTACACCAAAAAAGAAATCGCACAAATTCAGCTTTTTATTATTGACTTTTTATTTTAACTAAAAATTGCATTAACTTCCTGTAAAACAAAGTTTTTGTGATTGTTACAGTATATGAAATCTGTGAAGCCACATAAAGGCTGCTAGCAAGTAATGGTTTGCAGTTGCGTTTTCAGGTGTTCTCTCTTTCCTCTTCCCAAAATATCCCGGTATTTAGGATTTTGACCTACGTTATTGTTCTCACTGTTCCCATAACGACCATGTCTTACTTGAGATATACAAGTTGTTTAAAAGACTCAATAAAAGAAGATTGGATTCAACCGCAGGTGTTTTGCTATTGGAAATCAACATGTTTTTACCTCCAATATGGCGGCATCTACAAAAATCATGTGACTTGTGACATCAGCTCGGAAAACACAATAGACATTTTCTCTTGCTTACCCATACATATGACAATGATGTTCTCGCATGAAATCAAAGAGGCATTGCTCAGTAACTTCCTAATAATCTATAGTTCTATCTATAATCTATAATCTATCTCTGATGTCGCTGCTATTTGATAGTTTTTCTTTCCCAATGTAAGTAATGCAGCAGGCTTGGTGTGTTTTGAAGGCTGCAACCTGTGTTTCCCAACACGCATTCCTGTTATCTGATAAGAAGTATCTTTTATGAATCCTTACAATACTCGGGCAACACAAGGTTTCAAATGCAGCATAAGACCTTGCCTTGAATATTCTGAGGGTTTTAGATTACATTCAATGTTAAAATGCCATGCTTTTATGATCCATGGAGCCAAGAAAGAAGTGTTTCATAGATGTAGTCGCACATGCCAACACTGGCCAAGAGGATGCCAACATAAAATATAGAACAATTTTTATTATTATTTTATTTTATTATTGTTATTATAAGACAGTGGCTACAGCTGACATTCTACTTAGTTTTACAGTTCTCCTTTGCTGTTTATGCTTAGATTTTGGAAAGCTGAGGTAAACTATGATGTGAAAAGCAGATGTCAAGAGAGGCGATAGTTGAACTACGTAAAGATTTATTTTACTGACTGCTGTAGCTGAATATAGCTCATATGTTTCCACTGGTCATATCCATAGTCATATATTTTCATCAACACAGTTTAGTTTTCAGTAGTGTAATAATTAATAAAGCAATAGATGTTGTCATTATTGGTCGACAAAAAATAAGCCCAATAACTTATCATGTAGGCCTGTATGTTCATGTATACCACAGCTCTTACTGTTTAAACAAATAGGCCTAAAACCACATACTGAACAGTCTCATTTTCTATGTAAACAACTTTGGTATGCTGCTATTTACTATCTCCGGTTTATTGGTTAAATCCTGTTCTGGGTTTAAAGGTACATTCCTCCATTACAGCTCCCCCAGAACTCAAAATGTCTGTCCCAGCTCACTGTTTATAGTTTGAAATACACCTGTCCACGAAAGGGTGTGTGACTGTTGGTCGAGGGGTAGAGAACAGCGAGAGCCTAGTAGCTCTAGTCTGAGAAGTAGAGAGGGGTGGGTGTCACTGAGCACCCTTGGAATTTCAAACTAAAACTACAATAATGTTCCAACGTGGATTTCGACCCCAAGGGCAATTCCAGACCCAAATCCAGGAGTGTAACAGAGGGGGGCAGGATAGTCTAATGGTCTGGGTGTTGGACTCCCAGCTGGAAGGTTGTGGGTTCGAGCCCCAGAGTTGGCCTACCTGTAAGCATCCTTGAGCAAGATGCCTATCCCCTATCTGTTCCATGTAATATAATAGTAATAGCACCATGTAATTGCAAGTCTCTGGATAAAAGCGTCTGCTAAATGACTTGATTGTAATTGTAACTTAAAGCTATAGTCTCTCTGTCTGCCTTATCATACCAATCGCCTAATTGTGAGTAAACGTATGTCTTTATAATGCTTAGTTCTATGGCAGTTAATGCATTGTACAGTTTTGTTCGTAAGATATAGGGCCCCTGATAGTCGATGTTGATATCAAAGGGGGGGCAGTTAGTGACCCCTTTATGTATGTAACGGTACTGTTGGCACAGCAGTATGTGACATACCCTGTTTTTTTTATGGAGATACAGTACACGTGTAGCAACCCACCATGCTTTTCACCCCTCCGAATGGTCACACACGTTCTACACAGGAAATATTTATTTACTCAGTGAATTCCAGCGTTTGGAAACAGATATCTGGTGCCCCAAATCCCCTTTTTCGTTTCCTCTCGCTGTCCTTCTTGGAGTTGAATGTCCGTCAAAGAAAGGAATTTTGCAGTGCTACTCAAACATTCCTTTTGTATATTTTTATAATCTTTGCTCTGACCATACCACTGGCTGTGGCTTCAAAGGAAAAGAGAATTACGCAGTATGTCCATAGTTATTATGGCTAAGAAAGCAACATATGTTTTAGTTTACGCCAGTGATTTCAAATTGCCGTCGAAGACATTGCATGGTATTACATTTTTAATCATGGCTAGATAGATTTTACTTTTTACAAAGAAATAATCGTACTAATGTGAGTGTGCGTGTGTGCTCATTGTGAGTCATCACAACCTTCAGTGGCCATAGTTTATATTCAGCTAAACTGATTTTTACATAGATTTTTCACATTGTATTCATTTAGAGCCTTCTACTTATTTGACCTTTTTAGGTATCTGAATGTCTGTTTACGTGTGCACCCCTCAGACACTTCAGCCATGGGTTTTATCATCTCCCCCTGGTCCCTGCTGCTAATGCCGTCAGGAAACATCTCCTTCACAGATGAGAATGTCACCCAGCAGGACTTAAGAGCCTTCACAGCTCCTGAGGTTCTAGAAGGGCTCACCCTGGCCTCCATCTCTGACATCGAGAAGGTAAAACTCTGAACTTTTGCACTCTGTTCTCAGAGAACCGGCTCTATGTTAAGTAACGTAATGGTCATGTTCAAGCTGTGCATTGTTGGTTGCCTCACTCTGAAGGAATATGTAACCTTAATGCTAACCATCTCTCACCGCAATGAGAGCTTCCTCAACTACTAGCTGAGCTACTGAGCTATTTTGAGTAATTTAGTAGGCAAGTTCACCAACAGATCAAAATGTATTCTGCTACGTGTCTCAGTTTGTAATTAATTCATTGAACCAATTGGCATCCTTTCCTTTTTGTTATGTCGGTAACACTATTAGATGGCTACTTAATGCAATTAAACATTAGCTTACTAAATGTTTAAAAGAAGAAACTAAAAATGCACACTGCTCCTGCTATATCATGCTATATTATGCTATATTGGGTAACTCTCAAAAACAATAGGTCATATTTTAATGTCAATAACATTATTAGGTGGCTGCATGACTCAAGAGAGAATGGGGGGGTTATTTTACCAGTTGAGTATGTGTACAAGTACTCAAATACTTGTTACATCATGAGTACTCGTACATAGAAACGGAGACCTCTCATAGTTAAAAGTGATGGATAGCTGAAAGCCGTCTCAGACATCTGAAGACAAAATAAAAATGGGGTGGTCACATTTTGTGGAAAACACAATTTTTCTTCTCCTGCCCACATCAACTTTCCTTTTTCATTCCACTCCTCTCTATATAATGCCTTTTTTTATAAACGGGCTAAAAGCGTAGATTCCTGTCTGTGGCATGCTCTACTGGACCTCGACAAAAATTTATGCTAAGTCAATTTTCCAGCCGTGATTATGTTCTAGCAGAGGGTGTACTGTATAGAAGATATGACCTATTTTTCTCATGATCAGAAACTGTTGTATATGTAAGATGCAATCACCACTAATCAAATCTAATCTTTTGTTTTTAGGGTGGACTTTAAATGTCCAAGTTTTTTTCTGAAACCATGTGTGCGCCTTTAATTTTGTGGCAAGCTCTCTTTCTAAAAGACCTTGAAGGCTATGTTGCATTCTTTGGCAATCCCTGAATTATTCTTTCCCCGACCAATCCCAATGTTCATTGTTCAGAGGAAGTGACTCCTCTCCCAAGCCCTGAGCACAGAATAGTAATGAAAGGAAAGTGGAAAAATGTTTTTGTGTTTAGTTTTGGGTTTATGTCTTTTTCCATTCCAACAAACCCTAAATTAAACTTCAGTTTATAAACTCAGTTATTGAGGTGCCGTGTGCTTTCTCTTTTACAGTGTGTTTATAAAATCTATAGCTTACAACTCTGAAATGCCTGTGTATTTAGAACACACCAAAGCATCACGGATCGTCAGAACTTGTCCTTTGGGATTTAATGAGGCGTGACTGGTTTTAATGATATTCTATATCTGTTTGCCCTAAAATACAGCAAAACCTCTCTACTTCTCCAGCTCCTTTCTTTCCAGTGAAAGCTTTGCATTCGTTTATCATACGGGCACTGATCCATACTGCCTGTGTAACCTTTCTGACAGACAGCCTGGTGTTGGTTTTTCACAGATGCACATGTACTCTTTGGGGATGACCTTGTTCTGGGGAGCAGACTATGAGATCCCTCAAAGCCAGGTAAAATTACCACTACTGATTCATCCCATCAAATAAACCTGACAGCTTGTGCAACATGTTTATTATACAAGTTTATTGTTTCTATCTGTGTACTGCATGGAGAGAGTTATTAAATTTTTTTAATTTTTCTTTGTTTTTTTTTAAGGTAACAAATGTATACATATTTTCTTCGCTTTGTACTGTATTGTAAAAACATGGCGTCCATAGGAATCTGTTCAGCAGGTGACACGTTTTTGGACCCTACTGGCAGATTTTCATTGAAAGTCACACTTGCTTGAGTCACCCACTGAGTTCTAAATGTGAGATTTCTCACAAAGTGACAACAAAATGCCGGGAAGTACTGGAAGGGTACATGTGTCCAGTTTCTGCTTGCTTTTTGCATGCCGTTAGATGCACAAGCCTGTTTGTATATTACTCCACTATTAATAAATGAGACGACTACTACTACAAACGTATCTCTTTTATGTGTTGCCGTACAGCCTATGAAGTTAGGGGAGCACCTGAACAGCCTGCTCCTCAACATGTGCGACGACGTCACGTTGAGTCGAATGTCGGTGCGTACTGTGCTGGATGTCTGTAGTAAGCACATACGAAACTCCAGCTGTGACCCGCCCTTCTCCTACGTCAGAAAACTGGTCCGTTTGGTACTGGGCAGTCTCTCCCAGGTACGCACATGTGGATTAAACACACCACGCTCGCATGCATACACACAACGCTTTCCAGCAATGCCTCACGTGAGCACTTTTTACAGTACAGATTGTAAGCTGTACTTCCAATGGACACGCAGCTCGGAAACAACCACATTATTTTTTAGATGCATTTAAAGGTACACTCCTCGATTGTGTTATAGCGCCCCACAGCCCAAAACTTCTGCCCTGGTTTCACTGGTTTGAAACACATCTGTACACGAAATTGCATGCGGCTGTAAGGGGGGGGGGGGGGGGGGCAGTGGAGAGTGGTCAAATGGGGGGGGCGGTTCGGCGGGGGTATAGAGGAGTGCCGGCCCCCCAGGTG
>JAOEHI010000004.1:1674984-1697708 GCA_025447815.1 Percopsis transmontana
TGTCATTTTCATTCAAATTGGATTATTCCGGCCGGTTCCCGCGTTGCCCCCCCCCCCCCCCCCCCTTTAGATAATGGGGATGGTACGTGCGTCGCCATGACAACGGGCCCCGTTGGGGGTTTCTGGGACGACGTGGCGTGCTCGGCGCAGCTCTCCTTCATCTGTGAGAAGCCCAGGCCCGACCTCACCCCCCCGACCAAAGCGCCGACTCCCCCACCCTCCCAGGGCTGCGGCGAGAGCTGGACAGCCCTGCCTCACTTTAGGAACTGCTACAAGGTATGCAGCTTGCCGCATGCAGCGTCCAAAGGAAACCGTGTGCTGTACATGAAACGACCGCATACAAATGGATCATGTTGTGGTGCCGCAGCTCTTCCATAATGTGGACTACTCCTGGAAGAAGAGCTGGGGGGCGGCGCATGAAGACTGTCTCTCCAGGGGAGCACATCTGGTCAGCATCCACAACCAGGAGGAGGAGGAGTTCCTGGCCCTGTACAGCAAGGCCTCCAGCAAGTGGATTGGTCTCAAACACAACCCTACGGAGGGAGGTAGGCCCTCGGAGCGCTTGCACTACATGGCACTCGCCAGTTGAAAAGTGGCAGTTGACTGTGTGATTTACAACTGTTGGCTCAATGTATGTAAAAATGCCGACTCATTGGTGACGAGCAAAGAAAGTTGTATATTGCAAAGGGAGCAAATGCATCCCTTTCTTTAAAAGATCCTAATATTCCCAATATTTTGTATTTCATTTTCAGGGATTTGTTCATTGAGTTTTGTATTTAATTTTTCTAGATTTTTCATGATTTTTGTATTTCATTTTCCGTTATTTTTGCACTCGTGCATCCCAGGTTACTCCTGGAGTGACGGGACACCTCTGTCCCACACCAACTGGGGTTACGGCGAGCCCAACAACCACGAGGGCCGCGAGGACTGTGTGGAGATGGTCAGCAGCACCAATGGCTCCTACTCGCACTGGAACGATCTGAACTGTGACGCCCACCAGGACTGGATATGCATGATCCCCAAGGGGACGAAACCCCTTATTCCCCCCGTGCCCCCGCCCCCGCTCCCAGGTACATTTACTGTATATAACCGGGTAGGGAACACGCATGTATTCAGACAGCGTCTCAAACTTTGGCATGTCTCAAACTTTGCCTAGAAAATGTCCTATTTACCGCTGATTGAAATAATATAATAATGATTTGGCTGCTCCTTATTCCTGAAGGCTCAACAGGTAATGATGCATTTAATTCAAACAGCAGTGGTTGGTCAAACCAGAGCGGATAGGCAGGGCTAAATACAGTACAAGCCCTCCCATTGGCCCACAATGCTGTCCATAGGAGCCTCTGAAATACAATGTATTTTCCCCAAGTACAGTTTTAGAAAAAAATTAAGAGACCACTGCATTATTTTAAAACATAATATAAATAAAAAGATGTATACAAATAAATAAATTAAATATTTATATAAATATTTAAAATATAAATACAATTTTCTAAATAGCAAGTGAACTGTATTGGTCTTTTCCAGAGCTGTATATTTATATTTGAAGATGCATCCCTCCTACAATATAGAGGTAGAAACATACTGTATAAAACGATATAAGGACAACATAGGGCAACACAATCTCTCCCTCTCCACCCACAGCTCCTGACTGTGGCTCCAACCCGGGCTGGAGGAAGAACAACGGCATCTGCTACTACTACAACGACACGGACGTGGTGGACTTCCACGTGGCGATGAGGCGCTGCTACGAGGAGAAGGCCACCCTGGTCTCCATCCTCAACACAGCGGAGCAGGCCTACGTCAACAGCATGGTACCACCGCCCTCATGTTGGCCGATGGCGAGGCAGCCTAAAGAGAGATCAGGCGCTGATTTGACTCTTGTGGTGGTTGTTGTTCCAGGTGGGCACCGGCAAGCTCGCTGCAGCCTGGATTGGACTGAGGCTGCTCGGTATGACTGATGGAGAATACATGTATGTCTGCTTCAAACGGATAAATGCACAAGAAGCGTGAAATGAAAACAAAAGGCCGTAATGGCAGTTTGTCACACATAAGATGATTCTCTCACACACTCGCACATACAGGTGGATGGACTTCTCCCCTGTGACGTACACTCACTGGGGCCCGGGTGAACCCAACAACGCCAACGGGGAGGAACAGTGTGTGCAAATGAACCGGCATCAGGGTATCTGCAATTCATTCGTTGTATATGCCAACACATTCAGAATTTAATAGATCATTAAAAATAAAAATAAAAGAATATTTGAAAAAGTAAAAATTCACTTCCTGACCCCCTTTTCCGGCTATGTATAGTATTTACCCTTCTATAGTAATTCTATAGTAATATAAGGAACTCTGACCCTTTTTTTTAAGGCGGATGGAACGATGCCAACTGTGGTCGACCTGCGGGGTATGTGTGTAAGAAGTTCCCTGGAGACGTTCACACCCCTCCCCCACCCACCCAGCCCTGGGAAGGCAACTGCCCGCAAGGTCACACACACACACACACACACACACACACACACAAAAGTACTCTTAGACCAAAAACAAAAATGTGCTACGGGATACAAAGCCTGCTATATTAGTTTTTCCCTTGTGGTTAACAAGCTTTAATTTTCTGAACAATTCAGAAACTTATTGTGTCTGTGATGTCTAATCTCCACACACAGGTTGGATGCTATTCAAGAATAAATGCTTCATGTTCAAAGGGCACAAACATGAGATTAAAGCCAACTGGTCTTATGCCCGAAGCTGGTGCAAAGAGCAGGGAGGCGAGCTAGCAGTCATCGATAGCCAATATGAGAACGGTAAAAGTTTACCTAAAATCTTCAAAGCGTTATAGCTACTGTACAATTCCCTTTCCATTTTATCAGTAAAACCACGTATAATGGGGAGTAGGCTCAATCATGTCTCTTGTTTTATTTGTATTGCTTCAATCTGTGATAAATATAAATAATATATATTTGCATGGAAAAGATTGAAGCTTAGTCTTGCTATGTTCTCCCTGTCCTGCCTCCAGACTTTGTGTCCAGCTATCTGCGGGATCTGCACCTCCCAACCTGGATCGGTCTTTCAGATCTGCTGGTGGAGAACCAGTACGCCTGGAGTGACGGCGTGAGCCCAGTGCTCTACACCAACTGGAACAACGGCGAGCCCAACAACGTGGAAGGATCGGTGAGGATGGCTTTATTGGCACTTAAGTCCTACTTGTCGCTCTCTGTTATATCAGGGGTTCTCAAAATAGGGGGTCAGGGCCCCTCAAGAGGTCACAGGAAGTTGATCGCATTTTGATTTATATTTACTTATCACTTGTATATTATTGTTTCTTAAAATCGAATTGTATTATCTGTAATAACATGGGTATACATAGCCAGCAGTGGTTTTGGAACCACATCATTTGACGAGTAAATAAGTTGAACATTGATTGTGTGTGTGTGTGTGTGCACATTAGCATCCTGCTCATGAGTGTCTTTGGTCATATTCAGGATACAGTATTTACATGAGCAAATGCGTAAACCAGAGATATTAATGTCCACGTAAACACAGTGGTTGTAAAAGGGCCCACAGTTGACAGTGTCCAGAAATAGAACATGGCTTTGGTCAGAGGAAGGCAAAGAAATCTAAAGGTCGTTTGTGTCATTCTATCCCTCAACAGGAACACTGTGTTGCCATGACACACAACCACCTGGTGAGCGGAAGGTGGAACGACGATGCCTGCCACAAAGAGAGGAGCTTTGTCTGCTACCGGAAGAAATGTCAGGGTCCACTTTCTCTACTGCTCACAGATTATTGTGTTCACTTCCTTCTCGCTGACATGCCTCACGTTCTGAGTGACTTGAGGGCTTAACATTACTCAAACTCCTAACTAAACTACCGAAATAACTACAGAAGAAACAGCTAAATGGTTATACAGTGGTGAAATCATACATGGGTTTATGCTCCATTCAAAACGTAATTTAAACCATGCGTGTATATTTATTTTTGTCATTTAGCAGATGTTTGATCAATAGTGACAGTTGATAGAATGTGTTAAGGAGCAGGTAGGGGTTAGGTATCTTGCTCAAGGATGCTTACAGGGGAGTGGACCTTGACTGCTAGAATATCCTGTCCCCCTCTTTAGACTAGCTAGACTTTCTAGAAAAAAAAATCACTAAAAATACGTATTGTACATGTAGGTATATTTTTAAGTTCAGTAACCTCGTGTGATCATGTAGTTCATTTAATGTTTTGTGTTGTTAATGTAATTCACATGTGAAGTTCATGTGTTTGATTCGATATGGCAAATCCCCTGAAGCTTTATTCTGACACATTTCTGTATGTGACACATCAGCGAGCAGCATCCCCCCTCCCCCTCCAACCAAGAGCCCCTGCCCACAAGGCTACATCTCCTGGTATAAGAACTGCTACAGGCTCGTGGAGGACCCAGCGACCTGGGAGGCCGCCCAGGTGGCCTGTGAGAAGCAGGGGGGTAACCTGGCCAGCATTGACATGAGCTACGACCAGGGCTTCGTGGCGGGGGTCGTGCTGCAGGGCAAGGCCGACGCCTGGATCGGCCTCAGGCGCAAGGTACCACCGCTTCTAGCAGTCTTTAAAAGATTAGAAGATTTAATATAAAAAAATTATACTCAATTTTATATTGTACTTTTTATTTTATTTTGTATTTTATAAATATAATTAAGTTAAAATGTTTCTAATGGATAAATGCATTTTCAAATACCCAACACGTCTGCAACACTGTTTGCATTTAGTTATTTGGTTGGAAATAAACGATTTATTCACATTTAAAAATGCAAAAAATACATTGTTTTTTAATGTATGCCATACACCATGTACAGTACAATGGGCCTATTAATTGCCAGACAGCATTATAAAGTGCTACCGTATAACCCTTTAGGACGACAGTGATTCCTACCAGTGGAGCGACAGCTGGCCAGTGTTCTTCACCCACTGGGGTCCAGGGGAGCCCAGCAACATCAAGGGCGAGGGCTGCGTGAGCATGCATGCTGCCCCTGTGTTCCACGGCACCTGGAACGACACCGGCTGCGGCCAGGCCAAGCCCTACATCTGCAAGATCTCTGCAGGTATGACAGCTTGAACCGTCCAGTCTGTGAGAGTCAGGCGTGTATTTAATTAGCACGTATTTAAGTCGCATTTAAAAGGAAAGCAGAGAAAAAAAGCTTGGTACTAAAAACAGAGAACCCAACGGAGGCCACAGAATTGGACGGGTGAGAAACACATCTTTAAGTATAGGCTAGGATTAGGTGACAATTCTACATAGTATATTTAGCAATGGTGAATTCCTGGTGTTACTGCTCCACTGGGCATCCCATAATGACAACACCATACATTTAAAAACAGAAACAAGGGTTCAAAACTTCAGCTGAACCGTTTTGATGAAGCTTCATAAAAAATTATAATAAAAAGAAATAATAAAAAAAAAAAAATGTTGATGACTCATTTAATATTAGTAATAAGTAGTAATTATTACTACAGTATGTAGTAGCAGTAACTAGTTACCTGACTACTCAATGCTACTGGATTTAAAGTAATCCCATTACTCCGTTTTTACACATTACTCAGGAGGGCATTACCGTCCAACACTAATGAATGGAACCGATTTATTCCCTTTCAGAAAAACCTCCACCAACTCCCAGCCCTGGGGATGGGAAGTGTCTGCCAGGCTGGAAGCCCTATGGCCGCTATTGTTACTATGTGCACAACGGCCAGCAGGGCTTCTCTTGGCCAGACTCGCGACACTTCTGCCAGTCAGTCAAGGGGGAGCTGGCATCCATCCACAGCAGGGCTGAGGTGGAGCTCATCAGGAACCTTAACTATACTAAGAACCACAACATCTGGATAGGCCTCACCCGGGATAGCAACTGTGAGTTTGAAGAGAAATGAAAAGTGAAAGTGTTTGTATTTAAAAATACGGGTTTTCAAACTTTTTTTTTTTTTGGTCGGGGGGGGGGGCAGGTTTAGAATTTAAATTCTTAATTGCATGTTTTGTTTTTTTTTACTTATTTTTTTAATAAAATTTTATTTCTAGATTTATAGTTTACTTTTATTAAAATGTGCAATATTTTTTATTTTTTTTGCTGGCATTTTTGTTCAAAGCTATGAACCAGTCAAGTTTGAAAGTTTTAGAACGGTTGTCTTAAAAGATAAGCGATTAAGGAACATGTAAGATTTGCCATACTGACCTGTAGTTACAGACCGTGTCGTGTCGTCAATGCTCGCATTGGCAGTGCCTTCCAGGTCTAAATTAAAAAATGTTATAGGAGTACAGAATGGTGTTTTTCTTATCGTTTTATTTAAGGTTACGCCAGTGCTCACGAAGTTATTTGAGCTTTTGACATACATTTCGGATATATTGAGATCTTTGTTTGCCAACTGCTGAAAGTTAAAAGTCAGCTGCCGGCACGCCTTAAGCACGTCACCCCTTCCAAACTCTTTTGGTTATCCTTAAAAAAGAATGTCAAAGCTGTTGAATGAATACAGATGGACAAACAGTAGTTTCGCCCTTACTAAGGTTAAGTTGTTATATTGACATTACAGTTCTTGCATGTCTTGCATGTAGCAAAATGCTTACTGTGACTAATGTTCTCCTTATTACGAATACCAGTATTATCCAGTGGGAATCTGTACCTTTTGACAAAACGTGTAAGTTTGCAACACATGAATTAATCACAGACTGTGGTAGGGGCTAATATTGAAAGCGGCATTTTTCTCATGGGGAAATTTGGTTAGACCCAGAAGTCTTAATTTGGGCAAGGGCACCCCAAAAATGACATACGACTGGGCAGGTCTATAGACCAAACCCTAGCCTGTTTTGATGCTGGAACCTACCTGCCCAACAAGAGTGCCTGTGTGGTTTGCTTTTCCAGTTGGCTGGGGTTGGACTGACAAGACCTCACTAGGCTTCCTGAACTGGGCTCCCAGTGAGCCTAACGCAGCCTTCCACCCCGGGGAAGTGGCTGAGGAGAACTGTGTCGAAATGTACGAGGACGGCAACTGGAACGACAACAACTGTATGCAGAAGAGAGGCTTTGCGTGCCGCCACCGTCAATGTAAGAGATGATTTAAAAAAAACACAAAAAAAACAAATTTTTTTGTTATTGTTAATTGGGTGTGAGTTAATTCTGCATCAGAATTGGTTTCTTCAGGTTTGAACGATTTTAGAGCTATAAATTTAGTGTCATTTATTAGAAATGACAAAGACATCCGTCAGCTATCAGTGACTCTAATGCTCTGGGAGAATATCTGCTCTGGTTGATAGCCCCTTCCTCTATTTAAGTTGAATTTAGATTTTGGCAGCCACCCGAATAATTCTGACAAATCGGGGACTCTTTTCCCTAATTGGATCGGCGAATCTAACTTACCTGTCAATCGAATGACTATGCGCACATAGCTCAATAGTGCTTCGCAATGGCAGACCAAAAGGCTCCAGAGGGAACTAGCTGAGGGGGAGGGGGGGGGAGTTCCTTTTTAGCTAGCTCCCGTTACAACTCTCAAATCCTACCCACAGCTGCTTTAAAGGTGCAATAAGCAGTTTCAGCATTTCTCAGACTTTATACTTACTCCTAGTGGTGCAGCTGTGTCAATACTAACCCTACTAACCCTTCAAATATTCAATACGACCTTAACTGTAATCTCATGAAATAAATGTATGGCTTTTGTTTCGTTTTTATAGATTATACTACAGATGGTGGTGGAATTGTCATTCCTACAGATCCTCCAGAAATCAACCGTAAGAATTAAGTTCTTCACACCTTTTACATTAACATTTACATAAAATGTAAAAGTATTACACTGAACATTTTTTTTCTTTAACTGCTCCAATGTTGAGTTGGAAAGTACGCATGGCAAACCAACAGTTGTTTGAGCATAGGATCAAATAAATACACTGACAATGATACAATTTTCTTTTAACAAGGAACTACAGACGTCTGAACTGAAGAAACAGCATAGTAGTGTTTGACTGTATGGCAGTTTGTGGAGAATTATCAGTTTTAAACGTCTTGGCTGTCTCTTTGTACAGATGGAGGGGTGGTTGCAGGGGCCGTCATTGGAACCATTTTAGCCGTGGCCATGGTACTCGGGCTTCTGTACTATATGTTCCGCATCCGAGGGGTTAAGCTCAGCAGCTTCAGCCTGCCGACGAGAACGTTTAACAATGTGGATGTGGTAAGTCAGGTTCCAACCAACTGTACGCTATTAGATACCTCCGTTATGCAAATACCCGAAGTATGTACGTATTTAGCATACATGAAGACATAATATATGTAATATGTAGGTAATAATGAACTCACTGATGATTATGATTCTTTTGCAGCCTGCTTTCAGCAACCCCAACTTTGGAAATGAATCAGAAACATAAATCATCTGCGAATATTTGTACATGAATTTGAAGATTGAACTGATGTAGCACATTTAATGGAAAAAAAGTGTTTAGTGATTTGATCATTTGTTTTAATACAATCATGTGACTTGCATGTCAATGTTTTATAGAATTCAACCTTGTGTATATACTGTAATACCTTGACAATAAAACTAACTTTACTTTTCCTCTGTTGCAGCATTGTGTTTTTGTAAATTCCCTGAAACCTTACATAGTTATTTGAGCCAATTGGTCTTCTTGGGCAGAGCTATGCTACAAATTTGCTAAGGTCTGCAAATTGCATGCACGAAATAACCAACCATATAGAGATGTCAATCAAGTTTTTAATGCCTAGTCCTGAAAATTAGCCAAAATAACTAACGTAACACCTGTATGGGTTTCCAGAGGCTTTAATGCCTACATGTAAAAGTTTGTTTACCTTTTAGGATGACAATAATGTATAACTTTAGCAGTGCATTATCAACCAGTCATTACTCACATAAGTGCTACATTCATTAGATAAAACAATTATTTTTAAGTCCTACATAAGAGCTTCATTGTGAAAAAAAAAAATAAATACAATAGGGAAAATGGCAATCAATGTTTATTCATCTCTGTACATTGCAACTCAAACTATTTACATAATTTCCAAATATAGTTGAATTACATTTCAGCACATTCTTCCCACCCCCAACAGATATTTGACATAAGAGCCATTCTCCTCACAAAAGATATATGCAATAAAGGTTGAAGCAACAAACATGGTATAGAAACCATCTTAAGTTGTTTTAACCAGGGTAGAAATGTCTGATGCCAAACCTTTTGACTGTGCAGTGTGGATAACAAGTCATGGTTTATGTTCCTTTGAGACAATAAATACTTATTTACATTGTTACATTTTTTTTTTTTTTTTGTACAGCCAACCCTTAAAAAAAAAAAAAAACAACCATTTCCACTTAGCCCCAATCCAATTTCATTTCACATCAATAGATACAACACATCAAGTTATGTTGTCCTTATTGGATGAGGCAGTGTTATTTAATCCCCATACAGCATTAAGACCTTCTGATAATGAAATTTCATGTAAACATTGCACAAAACTCCTTTATTGCTTGGAATTTTTTTAAATAATCCAGACCAACACACCCAAATTGAAAACTTCATTAGGTCTTCCTTCTGTTGACTAACTTTTTTTTTTTTTTTAAATACTTCAAGTGCAAATTATACTTTTATGTTGGCCATTAATCCTTCTCTCACCACTCTCAGTAAACAATCTGAAATAAAGGAGTGGGAAAAATATCTAAATTGACTTAGACCTACTGGTGCAAAATATATGTATATAGGGAACACTTAATATTTTTGAATGAAAATGTCAAGTCAATCCCATTATAAACACAAATCATGGCACCCAAAAGGGAACGATTAGTTTTCAGAAAAGAGGCAAAATCCTTTCTTATATTTACTCATGAAACTGGGTCTTTTATCCCCCATGTTTAAAAAAAATAATTAACTGGGACTACTCAAAGTAGTAGCCAAAGTTGTGCCTACTGTAGAAATGCCTTTATTTAAAAAGAAAAGAATGCAAATACAATCTTTGTAGCAAAAAATAAATTTAGCCATAGCTGTGTGATCTAACACACTGTCGATAGGCACTAAGAAAGTAGGTAGCAACTTTAACAGTCTAAAACCATTTTTACTGAGGACATTGTGTGTAGATGATTTTAATAAAAACAGGCCATATGAAACCATTCACATTTGCATAAAAATAAAGCAGCATTCCAGGCATGCCCATGTCCTAGTCTCAGCCCTACTGTGATATTTGTATACCGACATCACTCTAAATGAACCGAAGTACATCACAGGGTATGTTTATAATGTATTCATGATTTTACATTCTGTCAAATTCATGTTTTCATGAGACATTTTACAGTAAGGCACATTTTTATGTTTACTGATGAAATTCCATTATAAAAATCAAGTGCCAACCTTGAAGGACATACGAGATAGCCCTTAAGACCATCCTGATTGTGCAAACTCCACAATTTGTTCCACTCTGCATATCAGTCTGGAAACTATTCAAAGTCACTTGTCATAATTGATAATAGGATCTATGTAAAGAACAAAAACAGGTGATCTGATGAGAACAAAACTCATTGCTGTTGGTACCAACTGCAGTACCCACCTGATTGGGCAAAAATTCTGTAACTTGCTGACAAACTGATATGACTGATATGTAAAGCAAAGAAAATTGTAGAGGTGTAACTCGGGTAGCCTGGTAAACCCCTCCCAAGACGGTGATTTCTATCCTTTTAACCTGAGCTCGAAAAAAGTCTGAAAAATGTTGTCAACAGCTCGACATCACTGCTTGAAAAACTAAATAGATTACCTTGGCTTGTATTTGTCCCTTTTGCAGTTATGTGACCACACACACAAAAAAAAAAAAATTCCCCACTTGGCTCTGTTTTCTATAGTTCAAATATGATGAGATATAGAAGTAAACTACCGAGCAGAGGTACAAGCAAGCTCAACATATGGGACCACTAAAGGCTGTATACTGCAGGTCAAGAATTGCTGTAATGTCTGAATTGAATCAATCTTTCAGTGTAGAGAAACAAAATGTCCCCTGGACAAACCACTTCTTGTTTAGTTTATTATGGGTCAACATGGATTAAGCTGGAGAATACTGAAGTCCACTAATTTCAGGGAAGAAACATCAGTTTACTACAGCTAATATTGTGGGAGAACATGAGAATCCAACATCTTTGACGGTCTGGCGTGCTTTAGCTCCTCGGGCATTTCCCCACTCAGGACCTAGTTAATGTTTACTCATGAACTCTGCATGTTCAAAATAAAACATTCAATAACATAAATACATTACCAATAATTATAGTAAAATCATGAAATTAAGGCTAATAAATAAGCTTTTGTCGTCGCTGCTTGCATCACCGTAGAAGAGTGAGAGGAGGACCACTGCGACCACACTGGAGAGATCTGCGGGAGCTGTAGTTCATACGCTTCCATCTAAAACGAGCCCGACTGATGGGTGCTATTCAGCGACACCGCTTAGCATGGGAACAGGAGGGGACTAGATTCACTTATTGGTCAGGCCAGTTGGGTAGGAGCCCACAGCTTCCAGTCGTGCAGGTGGTGGTCAAAATAGAAATGGGTTCATATCCGTAATGCAAAAAAGGACCGTTGGCTTCGAAGACAGGTCAACCTGAAGGGGTTTCCACAGTGGTATTAGTGCTAGGGTTAGGGTAGCTGTAGGTAGGCTACAAGGGAGGTTGCAGGCATCTGCTTGGTCACTGTATCTTTTGGCTATCCAGCCAGCCTTAACCAATGAAGACCCTGTCTGGTGTAGCGCACCAAAGAGTTCATACTTGACATTAGGCTTAGTGGGCCCATGGCCGTGTCCAACTCTGACAGCATACCTGAAGGCACACAGAAATAGTTAAGTGTTACAATAGATTATAAATAGTATGCATCTTAAAAATTTCACTAGTAGTCGATTTTAGCTAGCTCAGTATTTCAACTTGAACATGCTCAAGCCTCTTAGTTTTAAGATACTGGTATTTGATATAGGATACTGCAACATCTGTTTGTCGTATTTGTTAAGCAACATTTTCATTATTATTAGTCCCTAAAATGATATTATACAAAAATATTGCATTTATTTTAACAAAGTTCTATGGCTTCCAGGGTTGGCTTACCTCCAAGCATCCTTGAGCACCTATAAAAATGCACCACCAAGATGCCTACCCCTATCTGCTTCATGTAATAGCAGTGTGTAATTGTAAGTCACTTTGGATAAAAGTGCCTGATAAATGACCCAATTGTAATTATGAGTGCCATATCTGACACCAATAGGTAGAGAATACTTCTTAGTAGGGGAAAACAATCTAGTCTAGAAAATATTCTAGTTTAGTCTCCCGCCCCAACTGTCTAGTCTCTCCCCACACAGATTGGATTTTTTGAATCCCTTTTCCTCAGTTAAAAGAGAGACACGCACACACACCTTCACATCCGGTCTTACCGCTGCCTGTGTGTGCCAGCTCCTCGGCCTGCTCCCAGATGTCATGGGCACTGAGGAACATGGCAGTAATGTTGACGTAGGAGAGCGCCACTTGATGGATGAGTTTAGGGATGGCCACAGTGGCCCCAGCACCCCCTCCACCACTGTGGTTGGAGCTGGGACCTGAGCTGCTGGCTGGCGAGGGCATGTCAGACATGGGGGACAGGCTGTCTGTGCTTTAAGAGAAGGGGATGGGACAAGTAGTGAGCCTATGAGTAGTCCTTAAAGCCACTACAAGATTGTTGCATTATATCCTCCATCATTCTGACCACATTTGGGTTGTATGGAGTGGTACGTAAAGAAAAATCGCAGTCGACATTATGTCCCTGATCCAGATTAGCAATACAAAACCACATCTTATATTTGCTTACAAAAACAAAATGCTTTGGCAATTATATTTAGTTATGTTTTCATTACAAATTCTGTACAAATATTTAAATAAATATATCTATATATTAAAAAAAAAAAAAAAGTGCCCCGCCATTGTTTTAGAATGTAAATCTGAGGCACATGATTGGACAAAGCAAAACAAGCACATGCAGTATGTAACCTCAACCCCAAATACAGCTTTTACAGTCGTCTATAATGCTGATGGCACTTACTTTGAGATGCAAAAGGAGGGTTCCTGTGGTGGCTTGGAGTTCTTTAAAACAAAGCAAAACAGTCAAAATAGACATCACAATTCCCAGTGCAATAAGAGGCACAGCCATGTGTGTATGGTAAACTGGGTCAACCAAAAGGTTGGCGATATTAAGCAACTACCTTGAAGTGCTCAGTTAGAGTCTTTGAATACTTGAGTGCAGTTTTGTGTTTGTAGTTGAAAATGGCCATCTGTAGAAGAGACTGGCACTTCATACTGGTGGATGGAAACACATTACAAACAGTTACGGGAAAAGCAGCCAAGACAGACCGTTTAAAAAAAATTAAATAATGTTTTAACAGTACAACATAAGAACACCTTCTGCAGTTTATCCAACATTATCTGAACAAAAAAAAAACAAAAAAAAAACACTTCTGCTCTAGATCAAGTGAAAGAGTATAACATATCACCTGGCCTGAGTATATGGAGCAATCTAGTGCATAAAGTGGCTTCTATAGCTTACCATAAGACCACAAAGTCGTTTTCCAAGGTTGAAAGAGGGGAGTCCGTTGCGTTTTTTAGTTTCAGTACAAACCTGTGACAGGGACATGAGTTGACATGAATCCATCATTTATGCAACAAAGCAGAAATAAGCTGAAGTGAGCTATGGGTGTTTGCATCGGTCCAAACCTAAATATTTTAAGACCCGGTGCATTTCCCTGTGCGCTTACTTAATAAGTTCCACCGTATCTCCATACATGGCATAGGACGACTTTGGACTGTGCGGGTCTGTTTCCATTGTTATGCCACTTTCAACGAAGGACAAGGCTGCGTTGAGATAGTCAAATGCCTTACGGACTTTATCAGTCTGGAGAGGGACGGCAACACGCAATCTAGAGTTACTATGTGAGCTAAGGCTAACCGTGTTATCTACTGCGAGTAAAATAACATTTTCAGATGAGAAAAAAAAAAAAAAAAAAGAGGAAGAAGAAGTACCTCTGCATCTGCTTTGTGCTTCAGTTTTTTAGCCTCCTTTATGTAATGCTTTACTGGATGTTTCCTAGGGTTGGGTGAGATTACAGTTAAATGTGTGACAACCATACACAACTGTCAAACGCAAACCATTAAAAAACCCATCTTATGAATAGTCTTATAATAGAATAATTATGAAAACCCAGGGGTTTCAGTTTAATCCAGATTCAAGTAGGGAATACACACACAGCGTATATGACAGTGGTTCCCAATGTATAGGTTATGTCCGGTAATCGGGTAAAATAAATAAGATTTTAAGAGTAACAATAGTCCAGATCCTCCATTCCACAAAAGAGAAGCTGGTTATTTCCCCATCATTAAAGAAATTGGCTAAAAATGCTCAATTATTCTCCAAGGCAAGAGTCTACCTCATACATTAGAGTAAAAACAAAACGTATGTCATGCTGGAACAAAGCTCCTTCCTGGGGTGCGCTGAGCAATGTTTAGAGGGCACATGGAACCCACAAGTGGGGAATCTTACCTGTCTTCAAACACGAGCAATGGCCTGGTGGTCAAAGCTTCCCTGGTGGGCTTAGCAGGCGCTGGGGGAGCTGGGGGAGCTAAACTGCTTTTTGAGGATACCTGTTAGCGGCGCAAAGTAGACACTTTATTTAGCGTTTGTTTCACTTGAAAACGGACAACTCCAGACTGAAAGGCAATGCTTAGACAAGTACCTTGGCCGCTTTGGAACGCTCGGCGTGTTTCCCAGGGCTTTTCTTGTGCTTGACTGTAGCGCCACAGCCATGTCTGGAACTCTTTCCCTTTACATGGGTCTCACCGGAGTGTTTGTGCCTTTTTTTTGTGTCCTGGGGTGTTGGGGGCTGCCCTTTGGATTTCTTCTGCTTCTTTTCTTCCGCTATACCCATACTTCTAAAGAAGACCAGAGAGATGCTTTGTAAAATTCTGGTTCTCTTTAATTTCACTCAACTATGTCATTACCCTGACCACCTAAATGACGAGGTTCTTGGTTCATTTTTAAAACTAGTTTTCTTATCTTTAATCAACTTTGAGAGCTACTAATGTAGACAACCAAGACACTAACAGCATTTTAAGATCACTGTACATTGGAAAGAGGGAGGAGTACACTAGTAATAATAGATAACATGGGAACTCACTCAGGTCTGACAGCAGTGGGAGCAGGCACGGGGTGGAGGCTCACTTTGGGGGCATTCTCCACTCGGTGTTTTTTCTTTGGTTGGTTTTTTCCATCCAGTTCTGCCTAAAAGACAAATGCTTCAAATCAAAACAGGGTTCCATTTTTACTGTGTGATCAATGTTAAGGAAGCAAACTCAAACCCACTGGTCTTTTTTTTGTGCTTTTCATTGGGGTGGATGTTGTGCAGCCCTCTTTTTCACCTCCGTCTTCAACCTTGGCCCCTCTCTTTCTCTTGCTGGAGCCTTGCTGCTGGGCTCCGCTGGCCCGAGGGACGCGCACCAGCAAATCTAAACTAATCTTCACCAGCAGGGACCTGGGAGGATAGTGAGGGGTCTTGGCTGAAGAAACCAGTTGGGCTGAAACCTGCTGGTCTGCCGGGCATAAGCCTTTTGAGGGCTTCCCCAGACTCTTCTCTGAAAGAGTCTCCGTTTTGACTTTGATGCAGCTGATCTTGACTGGTGGGGGCATGACTGGGGCCCGGACCGGCCGGTCAAGCGGAGCAGGGTTTGGGGTAAGGCAAGAACACAGGTCGGAAGATTTCCACCCGCAAGAGGGACAAGGAGCAGCCAGTACTACTTTGGATTTGGACTTTTGCTTTTCAAGAGAGCTGCCTTTAGCAGCCTTCTTACGGTCCGTTTTAGAGCCACCGCTACTTTTGCCATGCTCCGATTTCGTTTTCACCTTGGGCCTACATGTTAAAGAGGGGTCTTTGTCTTGTGTAGCCACAACCACCGCTGGCTCTACCCGGAGACCTGTCTGGGGGTCCGCTGAACAAGGGGGCTTGGCTGGCTTTGAGGCTTGCTTACTGCCTGAAGTCTTTTTACGGCTGCTAGCATTGCTCTGGCTGGCATTCAGGCTAAAGGAGGAAGATTTGCTGCCTCTCTGCTGGCCGCGGCTGTTCCGGGCTGTGCCGTTGCACTGCTGCGCTGCGACACAAGTGTCCATGATATCTTCCTTAAGAGGGGAAAGGTGAGGCATGCAATTCCTGGCGGGACTTGCCACCTCGCCACTAGGGGCGGTGGGGTTTCTACAGGGGAGGAGCTGTTTGGCCTCGCCGAGCGCGGCGCTCAGCGAGGCCAATCTGTCGCCTTGACTTTCAGAGCTGGAGCTCTGTTGGCTGGACCTGATCCAGTTCCCCAACTGCCAATCTCCATGGCTCACTATAGGGACGTCAGTCTAGAAAGACAAGGAAAGAGGTTGAAATGGGGGGAGCTCAGCTCAGAGAGAAGTAATTACTACACATACATAGGTTATTAACCATAAAACTAGTTCAAATATATCAACATATGATCATTTTATCAACAGTAACTGAAGAGCATCTTGTGGCCCCGGCAGGGGGCCGACCCCCTCGTTGAGAACGAGAACTGCCTATAAAAAAAACAGAACTGTCATAATGCCTACCTTTGCCTCAGTGGTGCCATCTCTGGGGAGTTGGGGCACGTCCTCTGTGCAGCTCTCATTTTCGGAGTCGGAGCTACTCTCTGAGTCACTGGAGCTGGCTGACTCTACCCCACTGGAATGTGCTGCTTCAAGCCTACTAAAACACACAGATGCAAAACAAGACGTCCAAACCCTTCATTAACACGACCAACACCAGAAGCATTGGCTTTCATGCACTCTGTTATACCTGCTCTTGTGCATTACAGTACTAGGTTTCAGTCTCTTGTCACTCTCAGCTGTCAATTTCATTTATAAGGAATGGTTTTCTAGTCCTAAGTTTCAAAATTTAAGGGGGGATAAAAAGGGTCCTGGGCTTAATAAATACAACATTTGAGAAGGCAGGTACTTCTATGATAACCCTGGTTGACTGTGGTTATATGCTACTCAAATAAATAATGTTGCCCAATATTTTAGTTTTTACTTCTAATGTACTGCAATGCTGAATAGCAACATGGAACAACAAACTTCCATAACCAGGTTTGTGCCCTTACTTTCTTGACCTAGCTTGCCTACCACTACTTCCATGTGCACGTGGCCAGGCTGGTAGCCCGTCCCTGAAACAAGCTGCGATATTTCTAGGGTGACTGTTTATTATGATGAGCGTCTTAATGTGTAAACGCATGTGCATTCTCGTGCACAGCCAGTCACAAGATACAGTAGCGTGGCTGAGTGGGATTGTGCATCGTGACACAAGACACTTACGAGGGTACGCCCTGCTGGCTGACACTGGATGGAGCCGTTGGTGCAGAGTTTTCTGAGTGGAAAGACAGAACATTGTCACCACAACACAGACAGCATTTAGCAGAGATAGGTCAGCAGGTTAACGTTTTACTCTAGCAGCATTCTAAACAGTTTTCTTACACAGGATGAAATGGGCTCCTGCGCTATTGATTAACGACAGAATGTAAACATCTATACAAGTCAATACTTACTTTGTTCTGGATGTGATGAGGGGACACGTGTCACTTCCTGTAACGGAGGCCGAAAAAGAAAAGACAGCCAACTAATTCAATCTGGAGCACCATCGTCTTAATCTACATAGCATTAGTATTGTATAGTATTTAGAAAAGCTGAATGAAGTCAGCCATTAGACCACTTCACTATCTTTTCATCACAGGTTTATGGAACTACGTTTTGAAAAGTCTTTTCATCAAAACATTGAGGTCTGGTCTGTAACTTTAGGAGATTTGGAAGGGATGTGCATCAAATAAGGCAGAGCTTTGCCAAATAAATTTTTTGTGGACAAATCCATGAAGATGATTCAATGGGCCATCGCTTCCCCACCGCACACTGTACGTCAAACAGCAGCCATGTTTTCTGCCTGATGACATTTGTCGGTGCACAGTGTACGCCCGGCTTTAGCCTTTAATGTTAAAGCTTACCTTGGGGGGGAACGGGGACTTGGGGGGCTCAGCTGTGCTAGGAGTATGGATGGCTGTCAGAGGTGGGGGCCAAGAGTGGGTCATTTCCTAAGAAAGCGATAAAATCAGCCAAACGTCTTTGCCACTCAGACATCATAAATGGAATGAAAATAAGAATGGCACTCACCTTCAAAATATCTTCCACACAGTGGACTTCATTAGACCTCGTCTGCAGAAACACAAACAAGGCGAAAAATTATCCATGTGTTCCCAGCTTGTCGCACTCATCTGCTAGCTTGCTACATTAATAAATGAAGAGCATGTTAACTAAGCTGCGTGTTTGAGAGTGTAGTTTTAGGAAGACACTGCCCTGGTAACGTGTAATCTACATTTAACCATTACTTCAATGAAGAGATGGATCTAGAAAGGGTTGGCAACATTGTCAACCACATACAAGCCAGGTGCTCTTGTGAATCAGTAGCACACATCTAGCTGCACTAGATAAGCATGTTTCTCCGTACTGACATGACAGCAGCTGCGTTTTGCTTTGAATTTTATATAAAAAACACACTTCTAAATTATGACACATTGGATTTGCTCAGATCGCATTTGCCTGATTGAGATACACCAAGCCAGGCCAAATAAACATAAATAAATACATAACTACAAACGACAGAACAAGCAGCATTTCAGGCTCTGCACCAAGGTGGCTTCAAAGCGTTTTTACTTTTCAGCAGTTGGAGCTTGAGATAAGGTCAAACTGAGCAGCCCCCACCCAAGTAGTTATGTAATTTGGTGACAAAGCGAATGTATTGTTCTGCAAAGTTCACGATTGACATTCTCATGGGCAGCTGAGGGCACACGCTCTCACACATGGGGAGGGACCGTATGTGTTGGTATGGAATAAAACGGCTAATAAAATGAGAAATACTAGTTAAGGTCTTTGGTGTGTCATCTCTTAGCATTGTACAAATATACAAAGCTGTATCTGAAAATGACAGTTGTGAACTTCTCAATGGAATTCAAGTGTGGACTTCTGAGCCATTCCACAAAAAGGTAAAAATGTTTATTTTTATTTTTTTGTGGACTTTTATTTTGAGAGCCTCAGTTAATAGACAGATGGCCTGACATTTTCTAGCATGTCGCTAGCCACCAGCAGGACCACCATTAGAGGGAATGCAATAGGTTCACCAATATCCCAATCCTACTCCATTTATACAACATGATTCTGACTGTGGTTTGGTGGAGCCCCAGAGGTTTACAACAATGATCAGAAATGTATTTTTGGTTGCTTTCAGAACCTGTGGGCTGACAACTTTTCCTTCAGTTAGTCAAAGTTAACATCAAACTTTATACGCACTGTGGTCATTTCATGTCACTAGAACAGTCACAGTTCCCTTTTAAAATGCTACATATACCCACATCTAAGGGAAAAGGCAAAACAAGTCAAAGCAAAAAGGATATTACATTTTTAACACCCTACACATTAAAATTAATCAAATTTCCATTACACCAGCAAGTATATAGCAAAAAAAAAAAAACTATGAACAAACAAAATGAAACAAAAAAAACCTATACAAATACAGTCACATCAGGCTAAATGGTCAGCATTTTCAGCAGGCATTTATCAATAACTGTACTTTAGCCTCATTCCATTTTGTGATTAACATGCGTGACCTGCGTGGGCTTAGGGCTTTCCTAGATCTCAGGAGTGTTTTTCCCCTTAGTCATGAAAAACTAATCATGCCCACATCTACCCTAAGACACACCCTTTTTCTAACCTCACAGCTTTCTGACACAACACTGCTCAACATTCCTGTAAACATACACACACACACACACACACACACGCACGCACGCAACCACTCTAGCCCACTCCGAACACGCCATCATATTGTTTGCCCTCCATTTGGTTTAGCAACCTGCCATTCTACATGCAAAACAAACAAACACTTGTTGAAAAAGTGTATGTTTGCCCTGCCGTTCTCATCTCTTCAATATTTAACATAACCACTTTGGAGTCAGTCATGTAGGGAAAGTTGGTGCCTTTACCTTTTGCTGGGTGAAGAAAGCCTTCCAAGAGCTGCTAAGCTGAATAACTAGTCACTAGTGTCTGCTGGGAGTAATGTAGTGTTTACAGAAACTAGGCCGCTGACCGTGACAGTAAGTACATGTGTGGGCGATTCGCTCAGTGCAAAGGCACACTAAACACACACTCCCATTCTTGGGAGTCTGAATCTCGTGCAGATTTAACCTTGTGAGTGGCTGCACCGGGGGGGTGAGGGGAGGGGCTCGGTGACTCAACTCAGGGATCTACAGTGCACAAGACCGGTCCAACTGTTGGTGTTAAATGCACTCACACATTCCTTCTGCTTACCAACTGATTGTCACTACAACTTCAAGGCAATGGGTCAGTTTATTATTCCCATAAGATGTATACTGTTTTGTACTGCATTTGATGAGGAGGACATTTTCTAGGCAGCGTGGTCCTTTTACATTTTTTTACATTTATCACCGTGATGCATTTTAGCCTTTATGAAGTTTTGTATTTGGCCCGTTTCTCCTTTGTGCAAGGAATACAGTGTGTGCTCGTCTATTTGGCTATGTTGCATCCTAGGTAATCTTTAGCTATTGGCTTACATCATGAAAGCAACATTTAAGTCCTCTCTGAGGCACGAGCCGCCCCCCTTCCCTAGATGGACCCTAATGAATCAATGGATTTAGGGAGCATACCGCCCGCACAGATTTACACAGTGGAGGGTTGGCGACAACAAGAGTGGAAAGGGGAGAATGAGTCACTCTCCAGTCATCCTGTGCTGGATTAGTCCCAGCAGTGTAAATGCCTAACTATTGAGCAGTGCTGTTCTGCTGTTGGGGGAGGGGGCTTTGCAGGTGCGAGGGATGTGTATATGTATACAGTTCAACTGGAGAGCAGCCAAATTCCTCAAAACAAAGTCCTAGAGCTTAAAACAGGCCATTAGCAAATCTATGAATTCTCAAAGAGGTCATCCAGCACATGGTCGAGAAATATCTACAGTGCCCTTTATAAGAAATGTTCTTGAAATTAATGTTTAACTCATAAATGATGGTGGGCATTTATAATTACTACACTATAACTAAAAATGCTAAGCATAAAATTTAGTTTTCATATTTCAAATCTACAGTATAAATTAAGACAACTCCAAATAAAAATGTACATAATAAACCACAATTGGTGCAACATTAACTCAACGTCTACGGGTAAGCTGGTACATCTCAAGCAAGGGCAATCCGACAACTACAAAAGTTGAATGAAAAACAATGCAATTTCAACTGGTTGCCACCAGTTATGGTGCCACTAATAGTGTTTGATTAAATTAGGCCTTCCATAGTGTTCCAGACAACTTACGAGAGGAAGTAGAACTGCAATTGTAAATCCTGACCAGTAGTTAATGATATCCATCTACATGAAATGCTCACCTCTAGAAACGGGGGCAGGATCTTCAGTTTTTCCAGGTTGGATTTCCTTGCCATTAGGTCTGGTAGGGGTGCGTATGGCTCTGGTGAAGGCTTAAGTTCAGGGGACTCGTCCACCACTTGGTCCTGGCCATCCATGGGCCGCACGTATGCTGTGGGCTTCTGGGTCATGGCTACGTTGTGAGCTTTGGGGGCCAGGAGAGGAGGGAAATTCTGGCTGGGTAGTGGTGCACCCTTGTTGGGCGGAGACTGTTGGTAGGTAAATTCCACTGCCCTGCTTGGAGACTCAAGGGGGCCATCCAAGGACCCTCGGTGCTGGCAGCTCTCAAAGCTGTCCTTAATGCCTGCGTCTAGGGGTTCAGCGATACCAGCTGCACTGGAATGTCTGGGCAGCAGGGGCTCAGGTACTGGAGAAAGAGCAGCGTGCACCTGGGTAAGGCTGGCCAACGCCATGATGTCTGGGGAGCTTTCGCTCTTCTGGTGGCTAGAAAAGCTGAGCTCATCCCCTTGGCTGTGGTTTAGAGAAGTCTCATGGCAGGGTGATGAGGGTCCATGGTGATCAGGGTGGTAAGGGTAAAGTGAGTTTCTCACACAGAGAGAAGAGTCGCTACTGCTATCAAAGGCCCCTTTCTGGCTATCGGTTGATACACATTGAGCATGGAATGGAGGCTTGGAGGATTGGTTTGTGCAGGCAGCTTGGCCATGATCCGACTGTGACGTTATAGGAGTTGAACTGGCAAGAGGCTCTGTATCTTCATAACTACCCAACATCTTCTGGATGCGAAAGGAAAGCTCATCCCATTTGTTTGTCTGAAAAAAGGAGACGTTTAGTAACAAGAAAACGACAATCCAGAAGTTTTTGTATCTGGTTACACCAATTGTAAGCATGTTTTAATTGATCGCCTTGAAATGGGATGTGGTCAGTGAAGGGTCCGCTTATACTGACAAACGCATGTCTTGTGCACCACGTGACACAATTCTTTTGTGAATGTTATGCCTGACACAAAATATACAGTGGCAAGAAAGAGTAAGTAAACCCAGTGGAATATCCTGCACTTAGGTATGAATGTGTCCTAAAATATGGTCTGATCTCAATCCAAGTTACAATAATGAACTAACCAAACACAATAATATTGCATTGAATAAATCATTCACAGTGTAGGCTGGAAAACGTCTGTGTGGGGGGGGGGGGGGGCCGCGGGGGGGGGGGGGGGGGGGGGGGGGGGGGTGGGGGGGGGGGGGGGGGGGGG
>JAOEHI010000004.1:1697718-1732579 GCA_025447815.1 Percopsis transmontana
ATATTTGCATTTAATAAATAATAAAACTTGTTGGCTGTAAAACTTTTTTGAACCCCCCCCCCCCCCCTAGGCTAATGACTTCAGCAAAAGCTAATTGGAGTCAGGAGTTAGCAAACCAATCAATAAAACGTATGGCGTAAAAAGAACACTGCATACCAACATGAAATCATCATCCAAACAGTGAGCAACATGATTTGGGGATGCTTTGGGGGCCTGTACAGCTTGCCATAAGTGAGAGAAAATTGAAGTCTCAAGTTTATCAAGGCATGCTACAGGGTAAAGTCAGGGTGAAGGACAACTACCCTAAACATCAAAGTACATTTACTACAAAATCCTAATATAATAGATTATTGCTGAGATTAAGCAGTTCTATAAAAAAGGAAGAACGGTCCAGAATTCCTCCTGAACGTTGTACAGGTCTGATCCACAGCTACCGAAAGCGCTTGTTTGAGGTCATTACTGCCAAAGGAGGTTTGACCAGTTATTAAATACAAGGGCTTACTTTTTCCCCCAGCAGCACTGTTTAATGGGTGTGTTCAAAAAGACATGAAAGATAATAATTGCATGTGTAATTATCTTAAGCCCATTGTGTTTGTCCATACTTGTGATTTAGATCAAGATCATATCACATTTTATGACCAATTAATGCAGAAAACCAGGTATTTACAAAGGGTTCACATACTTTCTCTTGCCACTGTAAATCATAACTGATAATGGAAAGGCTTAATGTAGGCTGAATCATTATGGTATTATTCAATCAGCGATAGAGCAATAGGCAGCAGCTGGGCAGCAGATAGAAATCATTTGTTTTGCAAAGTGTTATTTTAGGGTTGCCATCCTCCAGTCCCTCCATTTTTCTAGGCTGAAGCCTAATTAGCGATAACTTCCAGAGCTCCCTCCAAATAACAATGGCAGCGGTGAAAACTGAGACAGTGGGTCTGTGGCATAAGAAAATGGAAGTGTAGCCCTTAGGGAACTGAAGTTCATCCACAGGCGTTTAGGTAGTACAGAGAGCAGAAGGAAAAGTGCAAATCCCAGATGACTCAAGTTGTTAAAGAAGCAATTCTGAACTTTTGTTGACCCCTTGTCTCTATACTGTAACTTCTTTTCCTAAATATAAACACACACAGGCGTTAAATGATTCCCATCTCACAGTATGCGATGATCTGTTCCCTATGACACCAACCTCTTTCCTCTCTTTAATTTGAGATCCATTTCCATTCTGAATTAAAAATTAAACTATAGCTAACACACTAACAATTCGATTTTTCATACCACCATAATTTGAATACATCGGCCTATGATCAGTAGACGGTCTGATTGGTAGAGGTTAGGAGTATGTCAATAGAGGATCATTTCATTGCAACATCACAGTGTGGATTTACATTGGGGTAATGAAGCTATACATTTGAGGGGCCAGCAAGAGTTCACATGGCTTTAAGCTACCAATAAGACATTTTGTTTTGCAGCAAGCGTCAGTCCTGCAGCAGCGTTATTATGTGGTAGAAAGACCCATAGACAGGATATAAAGGTGTGGTTGAATATAGATTTTTGTATATTCTGTTCATCTTGCATCTTGAACTACTGAGACTATGTTAATGTCAATTTGACACAAAAAATGTTCATCCTCACGTCGTTATTGTTTGGAACATTGCCAACTATTCTAAAAGCATCAAATCCACTGAGTAGTAGGTAGGTTAAAAAAAAAAAAAAAAAAAAAAAAAAAGTAGTAGTAGGTAAAAACACAACTCCAAAATAGTTCCTCACCTTGTAGGGTTTCCCGAAGAGGGGTAAACTCTCAGGATTGAATTTCTGGTCTTGGCTGGTCTCTTGGTTTCTCTGCTCCCAAGCCCGAATGCGAAGGAGTTTCCTTTCTTCATTGTACAAGCTGTGGGGCATTATAAAAAAATAAATCTCAGAACGGCTAAACATTGTTAATCACCATTTTAAAGCATATGTAATTACATGACAGGAGAAACGTCAAATGTTCAGGTTCAATCCTCCCCAAATTTATCCACATTTAAGTTTACAGAAACAACAAGGTGGATTAATCTGAATTTATCCTAATGGTGAAATCCTTAATGGCCTGTAAAATCAAGATTATTTTATCACAGATTTAACCTTAATCTACCCTAGGGGCAAAGCAGTCCTCTGTGGGGAAAAGTGAGTCTGCCCGGTGCATCTGCAAGTGTAAATATAGACAGACAGACGCCATAAGGTTACCACTGCGACATTCACATCTGTTGTCTATAGTCTCCAGAGATGACATACAGCCCGAGTAGATGTCAGATGGATAATTATGACTGGGTATAATTGTATGCCTATGATACACCAAAAGAGCTCGTTTGTGGTAAATATTTATGTGCAGCAATAGCCTAATTCATGGGATCAGGTTCAATCATTTAAATCTTAAAATTTAACTTCCACGTTAGCCCATGCCATTTACTTCCAAACTTACAGTGTTGAGTATGTGTGACTGTAACCCCAATGGGAAGCTTCCATGGCAACTAGTGGTGTCCCAGATCAGGAACAATATGCTGTACAACTAAGCATCTGCTCATTATTACAGATAAAGCAGGAAGCGAAATAACCAGGACAACACAGACAGACTGAGCACAATCTCATCCTACCTATTTGGAACAGGCTGCGACTCAAAGTCAGAACACAGAATTTAAAATGTGCATTATGCAGCTCTGTTCAATAGCAATAGAACCTACACCTTGTTCATGGGGGCTTTAAACATTCAAAACAGTGGACAAAACAACCCTGGCAAAGAAAACCCTTTAATCTTAATCAATAGAGCCCTGTTCAGTTTTAGAGTTGCAGCTGTACGTGAGCCAGTGGGACAACTTTTCCCTTCTATATTACACTTGTGTTAAGGTAATATCATTTAAAAAAAAAGAGATCCATTTCCACAAATCAAATACCAACTAATGGCATGCTGCTGTAATTCAAAACGGCTATACATTGAAGGCACACTAATGATGCATGATGATATTTTTCAGTATGAGGGGGTAGCAGTGACCACCACAGGGACATTGAACAGCAATGAAACATTGGAAATGCACTTAGCCTACACAAAAGGACAAATAATTTGATAAATAAAAAGATAAGGTATATGATCAGGTCACCCCTGAACTAGAGCATGGCAAACAAAGCGAAAAGTATCACATTAATATTATGCAGCAATTCGGTTTCAATATTTACTTGCTATAGGCTCCTGCAAAACAAACAAACAGCAACATTCTGGGGGAGTTGTTCTAACATTAACGACTCCCCCACCGACGTCTCACGTTGTTAGCCAATGCAATTTTCAAACTCTCGTCATAGTAGCTCAGTTGTCAACTTGTCACACACAGCTGAGAAACAAAGTGCCCTCAGACACACACCTAAATGAAGAAAAATAGAAGGACTGGCTCAACTGACTTTCATTAGGTCCATTTTTGTTGCAGCTAAACATTCTACAACAGAAGAGCACGTTACAATAATGTAATCATCCAATACATCTTGCTTCTGATAGATCCCTAACGTTTATTTAGACTTACTCACTCCTTTTACTAATATTCTCTAATGGTGCTGTCAAATGCGAGGCTGAAGTAAAACAAAGCTCAAAAACGTAGAATTTCAAAAGGAGGCAGCTTCCGAATTGTGTCGTACCTGTGTAAGACGCAATGTTTATTGATTGAAATATGCTATAAATCATTGTTAAGTTAGACAAAGTGAGTTAATTATTGAACAAAAAAAAAATCTACGGTGATACGGAGCAATCATCTCTTGCACCATGATTCCTTGGGTCGCCATTTTTAAAGAGATTTTTTTTTTTTTTTATAAAATAAATGTTGCGTACATACGGAATTCCAGTAAGTTAGTTCTTGTGGGGAGTTCGCGTAAGTATTTGCATTTACATGCGCAATAATTAAATCGCTGACTTAAATGTTGGAGCTATACGCTAAGTAAATAAAAGCTATACGCTAAGTAAAGCGTATAGCTTTAGAGAGAAAAAAATCCCGTTTTAAAACGTCAAAATTCATATCCGTGTGAAACTGACAAGCACAACATGCCAGTTAATCAGCTGGTACAAATAACACACGCTACAATACCACAGTTGTGTATTGGTAACGCAAATTCGTTCCAGCTGATTCCACCTTTTCCTCGACTGACGCCAGACATGTCAATGGCTCCACTCAGTTTTCCATGCAAGTGTAATTCTGCATCAGACCTTCGCTGCAGTCCACCCAATTCTCCAAACTACTTACAAACAAACATCCACTTTCTAAGGAATGTTGAAGACAGTTACTGAGCTATCAGTGTGGGTATTTATCATAGCTGACTAATTTGATTGGAAGACTTGTGCCCAACAGCTAGCAGCTAACTAGCTTGTGTCGTTGTACGCCTACCTTGGTTGAGATGCCATGGTGCTCCTCTCATACCCCAAGTTGGTTGTCATGCGTTCCGAACAGCCCGAAACAAGATAACGTGACCCCGTTGATCACATTGTAACAGGTGAATCAAATTTGGTAATTTAAACTAACTGTCAAAATGATGTTCTTTCATACTTCGCTGCTAACAGTGCACTCGGGGCGTCCTCTTGCTGCCTACTGGATTGTTCTACTTTCTTTACTCATCCGGGGAACACGCTCACTGTCACATTAGGACGTAGTGCGAAATTGCGAGCAAATTTCAACCAAACTACTCGTTGCCGTTTGAGAATAAGGGGAAATACATGTGTGCATATGTAAATTATTCACTAAATACTATATGCGTTTATTTTGTAATTACTATACCGGTTTTATAAAGTTTGCACTAATACCCCTGCGTAAAAAACATGGTACAGTCGTCTCAGTTCTATTTTGGAGATGTTTTTAGCCCAAATTGGTGAATGATTTCGTTAAAATGTATGGTGCCCACGTGAATGTAGAGTACTGTATGAGTATTTTTTGCAAACTATAGACCCTGTTGAATGCTTACAGTTCATAATTCATTTATTTTGTGCTGGAGCAAATATGATAAAATATTCATCAAAGTTTATTGGATGTGTGACGAATTATTCATGTAAATTGCAGAATATCTCAAAAGCTGCATGCATTACTTTTAACCAGTTGAGTCAACATTTAACACTTTAACATTGAATAAATGTTTTTTTCTTGACCCAGCTTGTTCAGTCAAAAACACCACGCTAAATTGAAATTAATTAGCATTTTTAGCAATGCTAGTGCAAGTGAATGGTCCCAGAAGCATAATATCATATTAAGGTTCTTCGACCATTCACTAACACTAGCATTACTAAAAATGCTACAGGATTTCAACTTAAAATATGCAAATAGTTAAGATGGTTTAGGGATTTATGGCCCTTGAAATTTAAGAATTCTTAATTCTCGCAAAGCAAGTTCAGCTACTATTTCATTATAACACATGCCTAAATTGACATAAACGTGGATGAGTGCATCACTGTCTATAATTAGGCTTAAGCATATGCTGGATGCCTGTGATTGTGAAGAAAGAACTGGTTTAAAAGAGGGGCTCCTAAACTGTCTGCACCAATTCTTATTTTATGCGCACGATTTAATGCTGATCCATTTTATTTTTTGCTCATGTCCTCTCCAGGGTTCCGCACAAATGCAAAGCTTCTGAGAACACGATGTTATTAAAAGAAAGCTCAAATTTGCAGTAGGCTACAATACGTTATTTTCAAAATGCTTTGTCCAAAATGCACAGCTTCATACTCATATTCTATACTTTATGTAGATTTGACACAGATTGAATGCTAGGACTACCCCAACAAAAGAGGCCACAACATGCAAACTAAATGGTGAGTGAATTGGATAGAACCGTAACCAAAATAAGTGCGTGTGTGCGCACATAAACTGTCTCTGACTATGATGCATTTCTTTTCAGTTGTATGGGGCGTAGAAGCTTGGATGGTAGGCCTATCTGCATCTGTTAATAATAATGGGTGCCTTTCTGGCAACACGTGGGGTTCTCGTTCCACAGAGCTTGCCCAAAGTCATGCTCCTGCTCTGTTGATCTTCTTTTTAACCTTACAGCCTATAAGAATTGAACTGTTGCAGCTGCATGTGCCCTGTGTAAAGGCAGTTCTTGGGAGAAATACCCAGCCAGAATGTACTTGGGCCGACCAAACCATCAGAATCGATCAGTGGCGCTACAGTATACGCCCTCTTCAACCGACAGTCTTCCCTGAGCCCCAGCAGTCAATGAGAGGGTTGGCAGAATTAGATATGTGGGGGAATTGCTGCGCTAGGAGCATGGACACAGACACGTGCGCGGCTTAATACAGCCCTGGCTGTGACTCGACTATAAGGTCAGACATTGGACACTGAGCTCGCGGTATGCTGCTGCTGTCCTGCTGCTATCGGCTACCTGCCAGCAGAACACACCAGTGCCAACTAGCCTCTGAATGGCAGGTTGCGTTGACTGGCTGGCTGGCAGCTAACGACTGTCTGACCAAATTGATGAGGAACGAAGGTTTTCTCTCACTTGGTTGGTTGACGGGTTCTAAACTGTGGTGATGAGGATTTACTTCCACCAGCTACCCTGTCTTACTGGATTACATTTTGTCATCTCGTCGGAGTGCTTTCTGTTTTGAACATGAATATGTCCAAGTAGAATGAAAGTGGTATTGTGTTTGTAAAGCACAAAATGATTGCAGCATTCACCTTTCACAACGATAATAGAAAAAAATGCACTGTTACTTGTGTTTAGTGTGGATGATGCTTAGACAAAGTTCCTGGTTTATTTGTTATAATTCTCCTTATTTGTTCTCAGTCAAAACATTGCAGTTAAACTGGTTACGTCTTACAGATATAGATATAGCAATAAATGAGCGGCCCAGACTACAGTGCTATGAGACTAATAGCACTGTAGTCTAGGCCATGGGCTTAGTCGATCCTGTATTGTTTCACCTCTGGTAGTTCATGATGCAACCAGTAAGAGGTGCTACATTATCACTATAAACTTCAAGCAAGAAAATCCAAAATAGGTGGTTAAATCGCTATTAATTACTGTGAGTTTTTAGTTTGCTTTGCATTGAAATCCAACAAATGTATCATCTGCTAGACATTATTTATAACACATTTTATGCAGTGAGGGTTTAGTATAAACCTGGTTCACAAATGGAGTATGGAACCATACTTCAATAAGTGGTCAAACAAATAGAGTGAATGGGAGAAAAAGGGGAGAGAAAATTTATAAATTATTGAAGGAAAATAAAATATATATGATTTTACATTTGCTTTATCATCAAATATCACATAAATTATTACAAAATGCAATACTGTGTCACAATAGCCTACAATAAATGGTCAATGTGTTTCAGGATATCAGAATTTACAATTAGTATTTTGGAAATAGCTTTATTACTGCACTGTCTTCTTGTAAAAGGCAGTCTGTCACACAATATTAATACAATCTTAAAAATTACTAACACAAAAACGGTTATACTTTTTCATGTCTATATTGAACAAAGACGTTGCAGATACTGTATGTTGCATAAACATTTATGACCTCGACTGAAATAGTATGGGAGCATCAGCCTCCTTTACAATTAGGTCATTTAGCAGATGCTTTTATCCAAAGCGACTTACAATTACATGGTGCTATTACATGGAGCAGATAGGGGTTAGGCATCTTGCTCAAGGATGCTTACAAGGAGGCCAACTCTGGGGCTCAAACCCACGACCTTCCTGCTGGGAGTCCAACACCTAGACCACTACTATCTTGCCCCCAAGCAGCAATAATCTCAACCGAACATTTCCTGTGGATGCTGATCAGTTCTGCACTATTACAATATTCAGGATGATTGATTAAGAATTGATTAAGCATTTGCATCTTCTTTGTTTATAGCCCTTTTCGTGCCACTGGACACAAACTGTAATTAACACAACCTTGTCGTACCTAGAAATTAATATCAAGAGCCACAGACTTGGCTGACAGTCATTTGGGTTAGGTTTCTGTACTTCGACTGTTGGTTTTAATGAAATATGGGAGCTATGGTCAGGATTTATGGCAGCTTAGGGATCACAGGCAGCTAAAAATAGCATCTAGTTGCTCTGGGTGCAGAAGGACAACAGTAGGGGCCCTAAATACAGAACGCATAATTAACTAAAGGTAAAATAAACATAAAATAAATAACTATCTGTGGACATTCTGACTAAATTAGTCATATAATGTCTAATTTGTTCACATGTAGCTATTTATTTATCAGTGTATTTATATAACCACTTTTATATTTATATAACCACATTTTGTTTTGAAGTGATTAAAAGGAGGGTTTAAGCTCAGCAGTGACTCAGGGGTCAACAGCCTATCAATCTCTGATAGACAGACCTTATACCAGACAGTTTAACAATCCCTTAGTGTCTTATTTTTCATACCATGTAGTTATTCAGCCTGTTTCAACCAACACGGCTAGTCCCAATTTCACTCGCAACCAGACCATCAACGGTCCCAGCCTATTATTAAGTTACTAAGAATGATATAGGTAAACTAATTTTAGATGGAAATTATGTTACATAACTGATAACACTCTTCATAACTAGTTCAGATTCCACATCTAAGCATGTACAAAAATTTTTGAGTTGTTTAATTATTATATTTTCAGATTCTCTGATAAACTACTGACATATATATCAGACAAAACTTTACCTTGGCCTGTGGAAAACTTAATCAGGTGATAATGTGATATAGTTATACACTGTAAAAGAGCAAAGTTTTGTATAAAAATATCCAACATATCAAACTATATCAATATTATTATATCAAACATCGCAAGGAGTTGGTTGAAATGTGGCTGGACATTGTAGAGGAAATATACTCAATGGAAAAACTGACTCATTATCCAAGGACTAAAGCATGAACAACGCTGGGGAAAATGCACTGCATACAAGAGAAAAGATGGTCCAAATTCTCAACTGAGAGCAGAGTAGTGCCCCCCTTTTAAATTTCTATTTATACTTACTTTTATTTCTATTTTTTGGTTAATGTCGTTTTGTTGGGGATTTTGTTCAGTGTAATAGTAACTGGAAAAAAAAGTAAAAAAAATATATGACTAACGGCCTTATAGACCTTATAGATGAAAAAAAAAAGAAAATGACAAAATTCACATTATTGCACATCATTGCTTGTCATTAGGCCGACATTGGCAGGAGGACAGGTGGCTTCTGGGGCTCAAGCCCCAAACATGTTTTAGGTTTTTAAAATGACTTCAACTTGGACTTCAACAGAACATAGGTGGATACATGTTGTCTACTATAACCCCTTCAGGTCTGAAGGAGAGGGAGTACTTGCCACATCCAATAAGACAGGCGTGGCGATCCAGCGGTCAGGGAAAGGACTCTCAGATAATAGGTTGTTGGCCCGTTATCCCAGCCCCGGCTATCCGTAAGCATTTTTCATGTAATAGGTCTATGCCAATCCACTTCCTTTCACGCACACTATCTTGTGTATCTAGTGCTGTAATTATTTTTCCTAGGTCTTTTCAATTTGAGAGACATCTTTCTCCCTCTCTCTCTTTTTTACATTTTTAGCTCAATGGGTAAAATGACGGGCTCTTTTTCAGAAGATCGAGAGTTAAATTCCTGGGCTCACTTCATTTCCAATCCCATAAGGGATTATACCCTCCCTCCTTATGTTTTCAAAAAGGTTTCTTTATTTTTTTTCATTATTGCTTTATATTCCCCAAACCTGAGTAGTTCTCTAGATGTTTTAATGCAGATGCAGTTTAACGCCCTATGGACCCCGCGGAAGCCTCTGATTATGTGGAACCCAGGGAAGATTATGAATTGCTCAGCTACACATGATGTTCTAAGAAAAACATGTTCCTTATAGGCTACAGTCTGATAACAACAATGTAGATTCCTTATCTCTTGGCTGACCATATAGTTTCAATAAATGTAAGATTTATTGAAACTATATGGTCAGCCAAGCTTACTGGTCGCTCATCTACATACAGAATTTCTACCCTCCTGGCGTGGACTGATTCGGACCTCTCTGCCAGAACGTAGCCAGGAACGGTGGGCATCTCAGGATGTGGTCCGCGGGAAGGTTGTGCTGGGCGGTAACCTGCACGCAGAAAGATGCGCCCATCGGCTCCATGTTGAAGTGACGGGTGACTTCATAGGCAAGTCCACAGCTCTCGTCTAGCGTTGTTGGTTCATTGTGTGCGCTCAGAGATCCCGCAGTGGGAAGTGTTGATCTCACATTCAGCCGCCACGATCCTGCCTGGGCTGTATCCACCGGCAGCACCACAAAAGCATTTTGAAGGCTCTCTCCAGTAAGGCACTTAATATCCATAGGCCAACAATATTCTCCAAGGGCTCCTGTGGACAGAGGTTCATAATATACATACACAAATAGAGGTAACATAATAATATGATGTCATGCTATGCTGTAGTTCAAACAAATGAACACAAAAGAGTCCAAACAAAAAATAAAAAAATACATTAACAAATGATCATTTGTACTAAACTATAATTCAGGCAATAATTATGTTACTCACAATCTTATTTTCTGCACCTGCATTGATTGTTAAGAGTGTCTTTCTTACCCTCCCTAGAGTCTTTGAGGCGGATGTTCCGTTTATCCTGAAGTTGTCGTTTTATGTAGAAGGTCAGGGCTGTGCACTCCATCAAACAGTCACTCGGTTGGGTCACAGTGTCGGGCATCTCTTGCAACAGACGTTCCTTTTCTTTACACTCAATTGCCCCCGCAGCCATGAGAAGAGGCATGGGTATGCCACAGAGCAACCAGACAATGATAAATATTGCCATCATATCCAGCAGAAATACAATACAAGTTCTCCTCTTGCTTTCTTCTTCTTCTGTTGTTTTGTTGTAATTATTATTATTTTTTATTTTTTTGACTTCAGTCAAAGACTGTTACCATAAGATCCAGGAATCATGAATCACCTCAACAGCCGTCGGGGCTATAAATGAGAGCATCCAGAGCAAGCAACAAGGCTGGCGATCTTTTCAGAAGTGCGCAACAGAATGTGATGCTTGCTTCACTGAGCAGTGCCGGATTTCACGAGCACCGTGCCAACATTTCTTTCTCTGCTCATTTCCCCTCTGGAGAGCTCAGCTGCACCCGTGGGCTGTAAGTGCGTGACACATTTGGACTATTACTCTACTCTGTACAGCTTTGAGACTTCACCACTTTAAAGTATTCATTTCATAAAGGCTGCAAAATTGACACAATGAAAAGTTAGATTCAGCCATCTATTCTTTTTAATAGACTTTATTCAAAGAATATGAGTGTGGAATCACAGTACAAATGATGTATAGGTTAGATCTAACATTTAACATTTGTTCTTAAATTGGTAGTGTAGTAGTAGTAGTAGTAGTAGTAGTAGTAGTAGTAGTAGTAGTAGATACTGTAGGTATTGAAACATATATGTAAAAATGAGCAGTGAGGTAAATTGGTTTAAGAAGATTAAGTCACTGTATATAATGGTTAATATAGATTATTTACTGGACAAAACAATGACTATAACAAGACAAGTGTGTTTTTAAAGAGCAGTGTGGTTTAGTATTATATTTACAACAGCTGGCTGCAAGACTCTTTGTGAAAGCTTACAAGAGAGAACTGACAGACACAGTGCCGGGAATGTAGAAGAATACATATGGTAATAAAACAAGAACTGCCCTTTAACTGCCCAATTAACTGAAGTGTACCACACGTTTGTTAGTTATACTTTTGTTAATTATATGTTTAGATTAAATAAACAAGCTATTTTAGTTGGTGCATGACATAACACATAGTAGCAGAAACAGCCAAACGAGTTATGACTTGAGTATATGGTGACCCTCTATGTGTTATTAATAACCACTGTTAATGATCCATCTAGCTTTGATCCTAAAATTAGATAATGGCCTTGTAGAGACAAAGAACAAAAAGTCCGGGAGAATACAAATATTTTGTTCATTATTAGGCTACTTTATCATTTTGCCAACTGTAATTTCAATTTAAAATGTAACTAAACCAACAAGATGGTTTGATTTTTATTGTCAAACTGGAATTCTTTTTTCATGGAAATTGGATGGAAACAGTTTGGGCAGCCACAGATATTCACATTTTTAGAAAGAACAGTGGGTAGCCCATGTGGTTTCTCGAATAGCTCTTTGCACACAAGATTTATAATGACAGACTGAAAGAATTTATCACAATTGTGTCTGTTCTCCTTCACCAAGTTTATCTCAGTTCCTAGAAACAGAAATATTTGTATTAACCAGGTGTGCAGGTGCTTTTCGGTAAAATATGCATATTGATTAAGCACCTTTCTATTTCTATTAAGTTTCCATACTTTACATGAGGTTATAGCAGTTTAGAGTGACGTATACATTTGCATAACATGGTATTCTCATGGGGAAGACCTGTGCATAGAACTTGTACATAACTTGCACATGTTCCTCTTCATCTGGTGAGTTACGGTTGGTCTGGACCACAGCCACATGACCAGGTCATCTCCACAGATGAAACAACCAGGGTACTGAGTTCATCCATGTACAGAATGGGCACCGTTTCCTTGGAGGTGGGCAGACAGCATGGCCCCTGAACCATTATTAGAGTGGGGAAAAATGATTAACGGTTGGTGGGGGAGTAACCTTAAACAGTGTTGGATAGCAACAGTTCTTTTTTGTTTTGTTTGCTGGGGCAATTTGGATTGAACATAATCCAATACTTTATGATTTGATGTTGCAATTAGTCGTGGGCTCGTTCATAGTCTAAGCAAAGCTTTGTTTCCAAATCACTCTCAAGGAGCCTAAACCTCCAAATGTCATGAAAATAGAGAATGGAAGACAATAAAATATAAATATCGTTTTTATGATTTAGGTAATCTGTATAAAACGCATCCAGTTCCTTTAAAGTACCTGTTCTGAGTTCCCCTGCACAACAGGGCCGTGGGGTGGACAATGAACAGCGTCCGTGTTCACCAGAGGGTTACAAGCCACGCACTGGACGAACGTAAAGCTCTCAGGGTAGATCACCCAGTTATCCCAGTCCAGGTCTGCCAAATACATAGCAGAACAGCATATCACGTTTGAGCTCATGACTGAAACAGGCAATGTAGACACTTTGTGAACACAAACACACACACACACAAAGAGTTGTGTACCTATCAGGGAAATGTGAGAGGCCATCTGACAACACTTCAAGCCTGCACAGTTGCCAGCTCCAGGTGCCACGGCGTTAGGAACTGGGTTGATATTGGACAAAAACATTCAGCAGTTTTGACTTGAGACAAATACTACTGCATGTTGGAGTTTTTTAAAGCTAGGTTTCTTAGTTGGTCTCCTACCTCTGCTCTCCCCGACTCTGTGTGCAATGGCGCTGAAGGTGGTCTTCCACTGCTCTCTGATAGCGGTCAGCCTACCGACGGGCAGCCGAGGTTCGGTCTGCATGTTGAGGGCTCTGAGCAGAGCCTTTCTGATGGATTCCAATGACTCCCCATGGCAGCTGTCCATGAAATGATTTTTATTTTATAAATATTGGATATTTTTCCACATAACAGAAACAACACATGAATACCGTTAATTCATTTTAATTATATACATTTGGCTAGTTTTACCCATAATTTCAAAAATACAAGAAAACAAGTAAGCATTATTAAGTTGTATAAATAGTAGAAAGCTTTACATAAATGTGAACAAAAAAAATTTATTGTCTAAACATTGAATGGTTTTATTATTAAGCGAAAATGTTTTTAACAAATGTCACTGCAAATAAGCACAGTATATAAATAAATAAACAAACATTTATATACTCCAGAACATAAATAACATTTTACATTGCCCAAAATGAATCACTGCTGAATATACATATGTAACATTTACAAATGTTTGTACATGTAAATGCACCATTTCTTTTAAGCAAGGATTGCATAACCATAAAGATCAGAAGTGAATAGTATGTAAGATAACAATCAGCAGATTAATAACAAATGTGGTCCAGGAACACCTGGACCACTCTCAACGCTCAACCAAAACAGCCCACAGCTCTCCTGTAGTTCCCCAGGCCATCTGGGTGTTCCTGTCTCGAGGGGTGACTGATTACGCTGAGGGGAACAATGTGTTACAGCCATGGCAAAAACAGATCATTGTGACCCCATATCACAGACAAACTCTTAACATACCCTCTATGGTCATTTAGAACATGGCCATACACAGCAACCAGTTCAATGTTCTGATGCTATATATATTATCATGTGATATTTATATATATCACAAAGCTAGTTGAATAATCATAGACTTATTTGAGGTTGTTTTTACAGTTTTTTAAAGTGGCAATTTTCCCCAAATCTATAATTTAAAAAAATAAATACATGCTTAGATCCTCATAGCTGTTTAGTTTAATAAATATTAAAACAATTGTCTTTAATGATTAAGTTCTTGTTGCCCGTAGTCATGTGTGTCGCACCAGCATGTGTGATACTAACCTGTTTTGTCTGCCAACGCATGCGGATGCTGAGGGTTCTTCCTGGGAAGGGTGCAGGACGAAGGCCATGACCAGCGAGGAGTCCAAGAGGACCGCCACGGCAAAGAACACAACGGACATGGTCGGTGCTTTGTGATCAGACATGTGGCAAGGCGAAGGATCAGGTTTGTTCTGGTGGTCTAATCGGAGGAGCAGAGAGGAGTGACTTGACAGGGGTGGTCTATTGTTTGTCTAAGCTTGGGAACCTGGAGTTTTATCTCCCATTTACTCCAGCTTGGCCTTGAGATACTTAACATTGTTGTCTTGTCCTCTGGTCTGGTGTGAAACGTTAAAAGGCAGAGAGACAGACTGTGAGGACAGAAAATGACCGAATACGACAGATTCATGGGGCCATGCTACAGAACAGCATGCAACACATTTGGGATGTTAATTAGTTACAAATCAGGAATGCGATGAGAGCCAATCGCAAAAGTGTGTGTGTGTTTTTGTGTGCGTGTGTATATGAGTGCACTTGCGTGCGCATCTAAGGCAGCAGTTCCCATACCTTGAGACCTAACACCGGAAAAGACACACGAACATGCTCAAATTTATCACACACACGCACAGACACACAAGCACTGTATTGCTGTTTAATTAAAGATAATACATAGACTAAAGAATAATAGTAGAAAAAATGTCTAAACCACTGGTCTGAGGCCCTGTCTAGACTGGTCTAAACCTGACAGGTAATGTGAGTTCTGCTACCAGAATACAAGATAGGACTAATTTAGAAAATTCCATAAGGTTAATAAGTGCTAGCACTGGCATCATTATGACCTTGTGTATTTTTGGTCCCGTTTGTGAACTGTAAATACCGTATGTTGGAAAATAAAATTCTCATGCGTCACAAGTGTCAGGTAATTTTTATTTGTTCTGCTGTTTTTTCTGCATAAACATCTTAGTCAACCAAAAACAATAACAGAAGAACAAGTTAACAAAAGCAAAGCAAGTTCATTTAGTTTGAGCCCTAAAGCTACCCGCTCCCATTACAACTCCTAGCTCTTGGCCTGACATAAAAGACCCTAATCTTTACTGCTAATACAATATCATCATTCTTCACTTTTTCAAGGACAGGACATTTGCCAAGTACTGCAGGTGATGGTAACATCTGAATGCACAAAGCAAATAGCTTGGCAGCTTAGATGGTGCTGTAAGTCAGAAAGCAACAGATACAAACATGGAATGATATCTTCAAGTCCTGAAATGCCCTCTCTTCTCTGAGGCCTAGACTTGTTGACAAGAAATGATAACAAAAATAGCCTTAAATAAACCCTCTCTGGTAATCTGCTCCAACAGATGTCAAGTAAATATTGAGCTAGCTTGATACAAGCTGAAACAAGCTTGGCATTACATTACTTTCTTTCACACAACCCAGGGAATTTAGACACATGCATATCCTGCTGCCTTTTATTTAAGAATAAAATGTAAGCCCAATATTGCAAAAAATAAGAAGAATAAGAAAAAGTAAGAAAATATGCAATATTTAGCCACTCAGCCATTAACAAAGAAATGCATTCCTGAAATGATTAATGCTGGAGGCAGAGATCACTTTAAATCCATGCTACAACCTTTCCTGATTCTAGGAGTGTTGATATATTGTCCCACGCCTGTTTCTAATAATATCCTATCCAGAGGTTTTTCCCAATCTAAGACATTTTACATAAAAAAATAATTTAATCTGGCTGCCAACAGACTAAGAAAAATTTACTTGATAAGATTCCTTGAAATTAATACATTTCTTGTCAAATCTTAAAACTAGTGCAATGTGATTTTAAGCCTTAATATAAGTACAAAAATAGTTTTTGTAATTATGCAAATATGTGACCATATGTTGGATGTTAAACAATTTATCCTAGCGTCCGGCACACTTTCGGAATCAGCGACAAAACACAGTAGTGGAAATAATAAACATTATCTAAATCCAATATTACTTAGTGTTGAAATATACGTACTGTATGTACTCTACTGTTGAAAACGCTTGCATGCACACACACGCACGCACACGCACACACACACACACACAGACACTTGGTTTTCAACCAAATAAAAGTGACAGGAGTCCTTGAATTCCAGCCATCTCCCATCACTGTGCCACAGCTGCAAGACGGGGAGTCACACCATGCACAGGTGCTCATGGCTACGATCGCAAAGACCCTTTATGCTAACATGAACGTCTGTGGAGGACAGACACTGCAGAGGCTCAGCGAGCAGCAAGCACGCAGGGAATTCTTATCTGTTTACGTGCTAAAAATACTCTGTTGATGTCTAACATTCACCATCTCATATTTATTGATACATAAACCATCTCATATTTATTGATACAAGTGGCAAAGCTTCTACTATTAATTCCCTTTTGGAGAAAAAATACGCTTCTGCATTACAGGGTTATTGAGTTTATGCAGGCACAACTGGTCGCTCCACCACCTGCTATTGGTTAGCGTGATAGATTTACAGCCACACTGATTTTTATGCACAGTTGCGTTTCAAACATGAGCAGTAGATTGGTTTTGGGAGACGCTATAACGCAATCACGGAGTGTACCTTTAAAACTCGTATATGTTGTGGCTTTTTTTTAAAGATATAATTATAATGAATCTAATATGAATGTGTATGATAATTAAGTGTATGATAATTATTCAGGACAATGTCTTGAACCAAGGCCAACACAGTACCCTAGTTTCCTAACAGTTGCCCTTTATCCAAGCCTTTATCTATAGGGTCATAGTGAGCTTTAATCCTAATCCACTTGTTGTTTTGATTAAGTAGTCACGGGGCTTGTCCAAGACACTTGGCTATGCTATTCACAACCTTAGGTTAGCGTGGGTTTGTAATGAGAATCTGTTGCTAAACACAGAGCATATCCAGGCCTTTGTATGTCTCCGAATAAAGATCCACAGCACCGTGCAATGCCTGGGAAAATGGATATATCTTACCTTCTTATTCCTTCCATTCTTGTACTCTCACCATGTGACAGGATATTTTAATATATTCTAAAAATGGCAAGCTTTCTCATAGGATGCTAAATGCTAAGGGGATGGGGACTAAAAGAAATGTAATGTGAACAGGTAAGGAACTGGTAATGGATTTTATTAATGCTGGTATTTATTTATTTTATTATTTTGAGCACAGAATAGTGTTAAGTACACTTTCATTTTAAACTTTTAAGGATATTTCTAATGTCTTCTGAGATGCATAGAGACAATTTTATTTGATTGATAAAGCTGACTATATTACATTATAGTACAGTATAGTTCTTTTCTGATTTTCTGATATGAGAGAGAGTCTAATTTTAGATGTTATATAATGTCTCTAATCTATCCATATATGAATTTGTCTGTTTGGCAGTTAAAATAAAAGGATCATGGGATGTGGGATAGCAAAATCTGAAATGCAGCTGAAGAAATGTGAAAGAGGTACAGTAGGCATATACAGTATAGCATTACTTTAGAAATCCCATTTTTACATGAATAATTTGACAAAAAGGTATGACATTTCTTTCATATTCCATGGTATTACATCATTATAAATTCTGTATTGCTTTTCACATTTTGTAACAAGGATCTCCATTGATCTTAATATGATTTTAATTCCCTTTGTTTATTAGCCTATTTAGATTTATATAAAAACTTTAAGTTAAAATGATCTTTGCTCTCATTATACGCAAACTGTGAAGCTGCCATTGGTGAGTGCTTCAATTCAATAGACCTTTTTCACCATGACCCGGAAATGCTACCAATGAGGGGTAAACTTTCTTCCTGACTAGCCTGTAAACAGAGAAAATCTTAATTCACACCATTTTTACCTCTATGTTTATTTGGCTAATTAATCAGTTTGAAGTTAGTTGAAGTTATATTGCAAAGATTGAATAAAGACTGAGCAAGCAGTGTGTGCATAAGCCCACACCTGAGAACAGATCTAATCAGCCAAAATAACTCAAAACACCTGAGTGGACAGGGACTTCAACAATTCAGTTCAGACAGGCCAGGATGAAAGTTTACCCCTCTTTGGTAGCACTTCCGGGTCACTGTGAAAAAGCATAATCCAAAACCACACTAAATGTTGTCGTAGACGAGCTATCTTAATGTTATTTTAGCTTCATGTCAACATCCTACGGATACAATTCTCCATCCTGTCCTCCCAACATCTTTCCCTCCCAAAGCTATGAGGGCAGCCCTCTTGATCCAGCGCTGGTACCGTCAGTATGTGGCACGTCTGGAGATGCGGCGCAGATGCACTTGGAATATCTTCCAGTCTATAGAGTATGCAGGAGAACAGGACCAGATCAAGGTGTGTTTAGAAATAATCGCATAACAGGGGTTCTTCTCAGTTTGGGGGTCGTGAGATGCTTTGCGGGGTGCCATAAGACGATTTAAACATTTTGAAAAAATATTTACACTCCTCGATTATTGTTCCACCCAAAAAGCTGCCCCAGCCCACTGATTATATTTACAAACACAACTCTCCAAATGTCACAAGCCCACAAGTATGGGTGGCTGCAGGGAAAAGGGTAGAGAACGGTGTGATACTATAGTGCTGTAGGGTGGAGGACTAGAGAGGAGTGCCAGCCACTTAGCATTCAGATGTGGGAGGGGCATGTTTCATACCAAAACAACATTGTTAGTGTAATTTTAGATTCAACTACAAGGGCAATTCTGGATACAAGTCGAGGAGTAGACATGGGTAAAAAAGTGACCCACTGTTTTAAAGCATGTCAAGGTCTCATAGAAAATCATGTGGTAGAAATGAACAGCCTCTTCAAATATGTAATGAGTAAAACTCATTTTTTTCTTCAATATAGCTCTACAATTTCTTTGGCTACCTAATGGACCACTTTACTCCAGCAAGCAGCGAGAGTAAGACAACCCCCCAGAATTGTATTAGCTACTCTGCATGTTTAATTACAGTGACCTACTCTGATTCAAGCCAGTCAGACCCCACCGTGATGAACATTAAGAGGCTTCACTCGCTTGCTCTCTCTCTCTTTCTGTCCCTAGGAAATCTCATCTCGCATATCTTCCGTGAGAATGACATCTGCCAGGACATCGAATGGGAAAGGTACTTTTGCTACAAGAATATTGAAGTACCTGATGTCTACACCGGCCCCAGTCTAACCTTTCCCATGACTGTTTGTGGGGCATCACTGCTGGTGGAGGCCTTCAAGAACCAACAAGTAGGTACACAGTCACCAAACACATCCAGGTGGCTAAACCATATGACGATGCAAAGATATGTTCCCACATGTACATACACAATAAACTTTATAAATAAATATCCATGGTACTGCTATCTATAACTTAATTGAGGAAAAACAAGGATTGTTCTCCACCCCCGATTGGTTCACGATCATACACTGTTTGGTTTAAGTGTTTTTTTGCTTTCTATAAGTGGGTTACATTATTGAAATTCCTCTCTACTCCCCTACAGTTACATACCCTTCTGTGGACAGTTGTGTTTCAAAATATAAATACTGAGGACTGTACCTTTAACAATTAATACTGGCTTACATTAACTGCCGAGGCCCTTGTTTTTTTCTCCCAGTAGCAGCTCCACTCACGATATGTACTGCAGCTTCTTGGAGAAACATGGAAGCTTCTTAGAATCCTTCCAAATATCAACTATGTCTCCACCTGTCACTCACAGGAGATCACCATATGTGGTACGTGGACTGTCCCTTTTGTTTTCTGAAATCCATGATCGATCTTGTTTTAGTTACCAAATTGGAGTAACATGTAGCTTGAAGAACTTCTATCTGTAGAACCAAACAAGCCTCCCAAATGGTGCATTGGCTGAATTGCATTCAGAACTGAAATACAATCAATCACAGTGGATATTTCAATTTAAAAAAAGCTGACCGTCAGAAGATATATTTTAGTTTATTTTACATGTCTCTTAGTTTTTTTTAGTTGTTTCACAAATCTTAATCAATACATAATGTATAATTACATAGTAATTACTGAGTATAATAAAGGAGAAATGAAATTACTAAGTAATATTTAGTAATCACCTAGTGATATACAGTACTAGAAACTATTACACAGAGAATAAACTCTCACTCTCAACTGTTGGAGTAATTGTATACGGTTTTAATGTATTGCTGGTAAATTACTGGTATGAAACTAGTTAACTGGGTAGTACAATTTCATAATTTTATATATTCATCAGTAATATACAGAAATAATTTTGTAGGCTTAATTGATGGACTGTAATTTAAAATTGTTTTACAATGTATTTCACATTTGTCAACATGCAAATATTGACATTAAATAATTTCTTATTTTTTTATCAGGTGATCTACATGGACATCTGGAAGATCTATTGTTAATATTCTACAAGGTGTGTAAACTGATATTACAGGCACATTGTAAGCAAATGATGAGGCATTCAGATGATGATAACCATTGATAACCTGCTATTTATTTCATTTTATTCACCTTGCAACAAATAAATTGACATGTCCAGAATGGCTTGCCCTCCTGTGAGAAACCTTACATCTTCAACGGAGACTTTGTAGATCGGGGCAAAAATTCTTTGGAAATTCTACTGATCTTGTTTGCTTTCCTGTTGGTCTACCCCAACGATATCCATCTGAATAGAGGAAATCATGAGGATCATGTTGTTAACCTCAGGTTGGCCTGGAATAGCTGCATTCAGTGCTTAGTTTGATTTAAAAACTTTATTTTCCTCCTTCACTTCTAGATTGTTTGTCTTAAATATTTTCAACATACCTTAGGAATCTACAGTACATGTAAAAGCTAATGTACATATATATTCTTTTTATCCAGATATGGTTTTACTAAAGAAGTTATGGGGAAATATAGGGTAAGTTTAAAATGTCTACTGAATGTTTTCATATATTAATTAATGTTAATTCGCTGCTATAGAGATTGAGGTAACACAAAAATGTTCCAGCTTACTATCTACTACTACTTGTAAAAAACGTTCGATTTATTGTACTGATAGATTTTTTTAGGGGTGACATTCCCTGGAAAATAAGCAGCACACAGTTAGTACTGCGTTCATGTCAGACAGCAGTGGCTATTTCTCTGCAAGCCACACTGCTTGAATAAGTAATGTGAAGGATATATAGGACAATCACATAAAAGATCCTCTACAAAAAATAGGTTTTAATTAGTGAGTAAAATGAGTCCACTTGATCACCTTATCTGGACAATGAAATGAAACATTGTGTTTATAAATAATGTGGCCAAGAGGCAGCATGTAAGTTCAGAATAAAATACAACCTAAAATAGAGCCTTTTGGTACCTCGGAGATAATGTGAGATATGGAGGAAGAATAGTTACTTATGGCAACAGCAAAAGTATTGAAGAGAAAAAACAATTATATGCAGTATCGTTGATGCAATCCAGGTATTAAGACCATTTAAAATGACTTGGCCTACTCTGTCAAAGGCTGCACTTATTTCTAAAATAATTATAATTGCTCCCTCCCCTGTCAGTCGCTAAAATAAGATTGTTTGTTGCAGGGATCTAAAACCACACTGTTGATGCATAGTCAAAAAAGAACTGTAAAGTAGTTAATGAAAAATGTGTTACTGCACCTTAGGCCCATGGAAAGAAAATTCTAAAGCTTCTCCAGAAGATCTTCAGCTGGCTGCCTCTAGCCACAGTGATCGATCACAAGGTGCTGATCGTTCATGGAGGGATTTCTGACACCACAGACCTTAACGTTATCAACAGATTGGACAGGCACAAAGTAAACTTCCAGCAAAAAGCAAAAGCAAAAGCTAAAAGTAATTATCCTTGTGAACATGAGTGTGTGTAGCTAATGTCTGCCTACTTGCTTGTCTGTTTGTGAATGTGTATAGTATGTGTCAACTCTCAGGCCCCCTAAGAGGAGCCGGCAGGCAGTCAATTACCGCAGGTCTCAGAGTTTCGAATCCACCACGGATGAGACAAAATCTGGGTCAGAAAACAGCCCTCACAGGGTCTGCTCTTTGACTCACTACAGACAAGGCCTTGGTCCCAGAAATGAACGGCAAAACCGTTCTCTCCATAACCTCTTTGCGAGGAGTCACGTGACCTCCTCGGTAGAGGAGGAGCTCAAGAAGAGGCGCATGCAGGCTGGGCTCAGCCAGTCCTATGGAAACCTCAGAAAGTCACTTTCTGACACAGACTCTAGAGAGACAGTGGAGACAGATGACAATGAGTGGAAACAAGTGAGTAAGAGGAAGGAGCTTCAAGCCCCTTGGATTTTATTCCATTGTCAGATGCGCCAGATCTAAACCAGCAAGGCTAATGTAGTGTAATGATGTGGGGCTTGTAGAGTTAACTTATATCCTGTATCATATTCCATTTACTTACCATTGCCTCTTTTGGGTTCTCTGTTTTGACTACAAGAGTATACAATTGGAGCTAGGAACTGAAAACTGGATCAAAAACTCTCTAGCATTCATAAATGTCTGTCTTACTATTATAGTATAGCTATCTTTAAAAATCTTCAGTATTCATGTTGATACTCCTGTATAACCGCTTACTTCTTGCTTGCCACTACCACTGCTCTCTTTCGGCTAGTCAGATAGTGGACATGTTGTGGAGTGACCCCATGCCCCAGAATGGCTGCATGCCCAACGAGGTGCGGGGTGGAGGCTGCTACTGGGGGCCGGACGTCACCAAAAAAGTGCTGGGGAGGCACAAGCTTCAGCTCCTCATCCGCTCCCACGAGTGCAAACACGACGGCTATGAGTTCTGCCACAACCGTCAGGTGAGAAGAGAGGAATAAAGAATTTTGTTGGTTCATTTAAAAAAAAAAAAAAAGTTTCCCACCAAAAGCTGAGGTTCTTACACTGGCGTAGATGAGGCTGTGCCAATGCTAAACATGGCTCGCTTGGTGTGGACATGTCCAGTGTCTCACATATTGAACCTACCAAAACAATAGATACATTCTTTATGATTGGTTTATATCTGCTCACTGACATTAATTAGTCAGTCAATTTAAAATGTCTGTTGAAAGTCAAAATGATGTCTTGCGACCACACAGTGTCTCTAATATGCCACGATTGTTAATTTGTTTGTTATTTTTTATTACATTTCTAGCATGTTACAGTTTTATTCTTGGAACCTTGTCTTTTCCAGGTGATAACTATTTTCTCTGCATCAAACTACTATGAGGTGGGCAGTAACAGAGGGGCTTACATCAGAATGGGCTCAGATCTGGTTCCCCATTTTGTTCAGTACCAGGCCAGCTGCACCAGCCGGGAGCTAACCCTCAGACAAAGGTACACAAATGATACAAACAAATGATACAACAAATGAAAGGAAAGCATGTTTTCGAAGACAATAAAAAGTAAGAAATGTGAAATTATGCCAGTGCAACTGAATTAGGTTATACACATACACACCTATTCAAAGACATGGGCAGTGACACAAAGACAGTAACGCTTGATTTTTACAGGACCATTTCCATCCTTTCAATTTTATTTGCAGTGTTGGACGGACTGAACGATCAGCTTTACGAGCTTTAAGGGAACAACTTTTTGCTCACAAATCTGGTCTCATATGTGCCTTCCAGGTGTATGACCCTAAAAACACAGGTATGGAACAAAACAGAACAGGTAAGCCAACTCTGGGGCTTGAGCCCACAACCTTCCAGCTGGGAGGCCAACACCTAGACCACCCATAACCTTGATGGGAACAATGGTGGAGAAATTCATATTTTGAGTGGTTGGTCTGTCCCAACAAATACTCATTATATAAAAAAGAAACAAATATCTAGTCAACAATACCATCTACCTGCCTGCCTGTCTGTCTAGGTTTGATCTCTCTGAAACACTGGGCCAGTGCCATGGAGGATGTGTTGAAGTTGGGTTTGCCCTGGAGGGTGCTCCGCGCTCAGCTCATTAACAGCAGCCCAGATGGAATGTTGAACTACCAGGACTGGATCGGAGATCTCGCTATCTCCCAACCCAAGCCAGAGGTCTTCTTTACCCACTGCAATCTGTGTCTGTGTGCACGTTAAAGGCATTACTTGACATGACTTTTCAGATATTTATAATCTAATGCTAATCAGTTCCACCACAGTCAACACTTTTGTCCCTCACACAACAGCTCTCAAACGCTAGCCTCCTGGAGATCATGTACAAAAACCACTCCAACTTGGAGACCATCTTCCGAATCATAGACGCAGATCACTCAGGTCAGTAAGCTGCTTAGCCTAGATCTTAGCCAGTATATCCCTGTCTCACTCTACTCTATTTATGCCCAGCATCTGCGCTTCTCAGCTACATGTTGTAGGGGCTTTTTATAAAGGGCTTTGTGTTAGGAGATAATGTAGTCTACATGCTTAAAGTGATACTGAACTTTTGTTAAGCCCTTGATGTTCACCATAAATAACCACTTGTTCGCGGTAGGTGCATGATCGGCAACCCAGTTGCGTTCATCCCTTTCTTTAAATAAATAAATAAAATAATCTGAGAGATAGCCCAAGAAGGCCTCATTGCATCATGCCTTGATATGAACAATTGTAATAGTTGCAACAATTGAACGCATGTACAAAGCTGGTAGTATGTATTCCCAAGATACTCCAGTTTGTTCACCTTGAACCAAAGTCTCTGCCGTCTCTTGACAGGTCTGATCTCTTTCGAAGAGTTTCGTCAGACCTGGAGACTGCTAAACTCCCATCTTAAGACCGAGATCAGCGAGGAGACCATTGCAGACCTGGCTCTCAGTATTGACTTTAACAAAGATGGCAGCATCGACATCAACGAGTTCATGGAGGCCTTCCGACTAGTGGACCTCAGCGACCAACCAAAGGTGTGGCAGCAGGCCTATGTTAGAGATCCCTGCTGACCCGTGTGTCTACTAATATGGTGCTGTTTGCGCCCCCTGCTGTTTTTTGCCCATAACCTTGGCCCTCTATCGTCCTATATTAAAATCCCACACAAAAAAATCTGGGGAGATTATTTTTAGTGCACTTTCTGCTTTGACAGGCAGACAAACGCAGTGGTTAAGGGTAGTTTCTTTCATCTGACAAACATAGCCAAAATAATTCATGCCTCTCAGCCAAAGACCAAAGTTAGACTATATTGTAATGCTCTTCATCTTGGTGTTAGCCAGTCCTCCATATCCTGCCTGCAACTGGCCCAAAATGTTGTTGATACAGTACACAGATCAGGCAAATATGTAGATCAGGTTGTAGCCTATGCACTGCGCGCGCATGAGGTTAGCTTTACTAAATGATATGTACTGTTAATTTGTGCACTGCGCACCAGTTCACAGCGCATACAGGTGTCGAGAGTCAGTCCACCACTTTTTTTGTTGCTTTTACTCTGTAGGCCTACAGCACTTTGGTCAGCTTCTGATTGTTTTTAAATGTAAAAATAAAGATGACTTGACAAAATGGATCACCATGTCTGGAGACTTTGAATCTTTAGAAAGATCTGTTCGATGGCATTGTAGACACATTAAAAGAAAAGGATTGACCATTTTTAGGGTTACATGTATTGTGAATTAGCACTGAATATGTAGTGCACTTTCATATCACCCCCCTTTTTTTTGTACAACATCCAAGTGATTTTATTGTCAAAAACTGATGACAAAAGGAGTTATTTGCATTTCATTCCAATATGTATTCTCAAATATTAATTATGCAATCTCAAATGATAACATGAGGTGCATTTAAAATGATAGTGGTTACAAACAAAAATGACCTAATAATTGATTAATAACTAATGCAATTACTGAATTTAAGAACAGTAATGAGTTACTGCGTTACAGACAAATGAAATGCGATTAGAGTAATACATTATTTTGTAATGCGTTACCCCCAACACTGTATTCTAAACACCAGGAAGTTAGTTTTACTTGTTACTTCAGTTGTCATAAAAATGTATCCATACTCTGGTCATTAAAGGTCCACAGAAAATAGTGAGTTTTCATAATTTATCTTTAGCTTGTAACAGATGGTTTCTGTAAAGCCACACAAACGGCACCATCTTAGTGAAAGCTATAATTGAATTTGCAGGGTGTAAAGCTGCCTCAGTCAGACTTAAAATATAACCAGACAGCTATTTGATGTTTATTTATAGTGTGTAAACCCTTGTCTATGGGCTAAGCTATAGGTGGATATATAAGCTGTTGGAAAGCTGCTTAATTAGTTCAACTGTCAGTTTGTCATCTCAGGTCAACGTTTATCCCATCATATTAAACTCCTGTGACCCAAAAGTATTAAATGGATGTTGTAAACAACTCCATGTAAGTAATTTAAATGATAAAAAAGGAAAAAAGGCAAACAAGAGTATTGTATGTCATACAACATCAATATGCAAATCCAAGTAAGACACTAATGAGATTTAGACAAGTTAAAAATGTCAATTTTAATCAATGTTACCATAAAACAAAATAAAAGTCACCAAGGCAACAGAAATTATTTACATTCACGTTATAAACTGTCATTTATTTTGTAAAAACCCACATTTGCCTCATGAGAGAACATATGGCCAAGTCTACACTTCACTGTGCATCTGAGGAAATGGAGGCATCAGAAAGCATGTATACACTTTTGAGGAAAAATGGGGGGTGGGGGGAGGGCGAAGATCAGATTACATATAAAAAGGCTTAGTTCAGCATACCCCCCCTCATGTGTCCACTGTCGCTCAGGCCATGTTCAATGAGCTTGATGTCCTCCAAGTCATCTTTGATGACGCTTATCAGGTGACTCAGACCCTCCTGCTGTTGCTTAAGGTGCTGAAGATAAGGGGGGGGGGGGGGGGGTTAGGATAAACGTTTAAAAGACATGTTAAGATAGAGCATCCCCAGTTAAGATGCACCGTCTCTCACTTGTTTGATTTCTCGGAGGAGGTCTGCATCGACGCTGTATCGCTCCTCGGATCTCACTGCTCCAAAGTGGTTCTGCATCCGTATTTGGGACATCAGCTCATTCAAGCGCCCCTGGAGACCACACACACACACACACACAGTTTTTAAGACCCGTGACCGATTAAATGCGTCGTGATTCGCTGTAATACAGGCGGGGAAGGCAAAATGCATTCCAGGATTTGTATTTTTTCTCTGGTCTCTGGCCGAGGCACACTACCAAAAATAACCAAAAATAGTCTCTGATACTACGCATCCCGTCGGCATTTCCCGGTTGTTCAGACAGTGGAATACACATAGCGATCTTTTATAAATATTTTTTCTATCTGCACGTTTTCCATCCACAATATTGGGGTAATTAAGAGATTCGCTGGAAAGAAATATTTTTTATTTCATGTTTTTATCTGCTACAGAGACTGAGAAATAAGTTTAGTTTAATATGTTTTCAGAAAATCATGCCTGTGGGACAGACTTGCTGGTGTATTACGTCATTAAAATCATATCTATCTATGGAGGTCTGTTTATGAAGATAGGTTCCACTCACCTTAAACTGGGTTGGAGCATTGAGCTCTGACTGAATGGTGTCAAGCTGCACTCGGAGGTGCTCCTCATCCACCTGGATGGCATAGCCACTTTTCCTCTGGATCTCCTGCTTGATGAGCACCTGGCAGAGAAACACAAGGAAAGGCGGCAAAGAAGCATGAAGGGATGCATTTAGAAGAAGTGTGTGATGGACATTTAAAGACGGAATCTCGACTCCATTTGTGGAAACAAATCAGATACATAACCAATTATTATTGGTTATGTATCTGTTATGATATTATGATAAAACAATTTTGGGGGGGGGGCATTTGCTCACTCATGGCTCCTGGGCGCCACTGACCTCTCTACTTCATGGCATACCCATAACCCTTATCCCCATTGGTGATCATCTGTCTGTCCATTATTATATTTACTAAAATAATAATACTATAATAATAATAATAATAATAATATATTCTATAATAATAATTAGGGTGGGCCCTTAGCACTTTACCTTTTTAAGTAATGATGGCTGATGGTACTAAGCTAGCCCTGATGACTGGCATATGACCTATTCAGCTATCAATAAAGTACTTATTGTAAGTCGCTTTGGATAAAAGTGCCTGCTAAATACTGTCAAGGCAAACAAATACTCACAAAGTCACTCTGAGATGCTTGCATTAAAGTCACTGTAGGACTTAAGGTACTACTACTGAGAAAGGTGTACCTGTAGCACCCTGTGAGAGAGGTCCATCAGTTTCCTCTTGTACTGGGCAATCTTGGCCACAGTAGTAGCCTGGTTCTTCTGCAGTTCACTGATGTCATCGGAGATAATCTGTCATCATGACAGAAGACAAACAGATCAAGATGGTACAAACAGAAGACAAACAGAACAAGATGGTAAGTAACTATATAGACATAGTTCTTGACACTCACATCCACTCTGGTTTGATGCTGTTTGGTCATCTGCTCCTGGATCTTGAGCCTACGAAGCAACTCCTTAAAACCAACCATAGGCACTGGAATTAACCTGGAAGGAGGGATAAATATATATTTAACTTGACCGCAACTCACAATGCCAAATGACCAAGTCAACCCATCTGATTAACTCACTTCTCCGGGTCAGGGTTATCCACCTTGGCCTGCTCCCAAATGATGGGGTCCACACCTGCGAGTGAGATGAGAGGCTTTAATGATAATGCCACCCGTGTTTTTTTAATTACTGGCAGAAGTGCGTGCATGCAGACCGCCCCTCCCTACCCGCGGGGGCGCTTTGCAACAGCTGTTTGAGCTGTGCTGGGGAGAGCTCTGTGCGCGTGACGGTCATGATCACGCCCAGCTGCGAGAGCTGTGCCTTGATGTTGGCCTGCTCCAGGTAGCTGAAGAGCGTGCTGGCGGGGATGCGCTTGGACGTGCCGTTCGGCGAGCGCTCCACCAAATAGATGATGACCTCGCACCTGAGGGGAGATTATGGAGACGGTGGGAGGTGATAGTGAAGAAGAATAGTGTGCATCACTTCATAAATACTTTCAAAACCTCCCGTTTTGGGTGGGGTATTTTCATTTGTAGTGCAAGCAGGCAGAACACCAGAGCCAAAGGAGTGTTTTGCCTCCAATTGTCAATGTAAAATCCCCCATTTAAAGAGAACTAAACAGCATTGTGTTGGGATTTCAAATATAAGCATGCTATTGAATTAAGCACACACCCTGGAGTCACAATGTATGGAGGAGTGGTCCGGTGGCCAAAGATGGCGTCGCACTACCCCAAACGGACACATTTACATACTATGCTTTTAACAGTGGCTAGTACCGCTTTATTTAAATGTTAAGCTCAGGAGAAATATCACTAAGGATATATTGTCTCCTTACCCTATCAATACTGACTAAAAATGGAGAGAATTATATAGAAAGACGATCAAAGTTAAGAAATACATGTCAAACTTATGGTCAAGATGAATAGAGTAATGTGCAAACAGCCTTTGGATCAAATAGAGAAAAAGTCTGGATGTGTAACCATCAACGAGACACCAAACAAAAGGGAGGTTCCCTCTGTATAGTTATAATGCCTTCAAAACGTACTGGTCGTCAGGCAGGGCTTTGACGCCCTCCACGTTGACTGTGAGCGTCTGGTTGCTCCCCAGAATCTTATGGAGAGATTCGACCAGGTGCTGCTGCTGAGCTCTGACGTCAGCCTCCCTCCTGTTCAGGGAGAGGGCCACCAGGCCATCTTCATCCTTGCTGCCGGGGACGCAGCTGTAGCCCACTGCCTGCGGAACACAAGGCACTGCAGGTGAACAACTCCCAGCCGCGACTCCCCCATCAGTGTCCCCCATCAGTGTCCCCCATCAGTGTCCCCCAGCCCTCTCCCGTTACCTTGAACCTGCAGAAGGGGTTCTCCTGGGTGAAGTCGACGGGCATGGTGTTGTTGCTGTAGTAACCCTTGCCTGTGCCCCAGTAGGCCTGCAGCTGGTTCCACTTGGCGAGGATGGCGTCGCGCTCATCGCCTAGCAGGGTGGGCGCCGACAGAGCGCTGACCTGCTGGTAAAGCAGCGTGGGCTGGGCCTGGCCCTGTTGTTGTGCCGGCTGGCCAAACAAGCCTCCTGGGAAGGGGGAAGGATGGGAGATGGGAGCGTGGGAGCGTGGGACCCATTGAGTGTTCCATGTAGAGGTGGACCAACCAGGTCAGTAAACAGTAAACAACCTAGCCAGGGCTCGTAGTTGCCAAGCGTCTCAGAGAAGGAAATGTGTCCTTACTGACCAAGAATTCTGAAAGTGTCCAAAATGTGGTCTTACTTTTACACATAGGATTAAAAGCATGTTATAAACATTCCTATGACATACAAACGTTTGATCAAAAGCTACCTTTAAAATCGACCACAACATACTTCTTTTTTTTTTTAAGCTCTTCTCACCACTGCTTCAACCTAAGCTAAGATAAGTTAGACTTGACTTGCTTTTGTCGGAAAGACAATAGCAAAGTTAGGCTTATTAAAGACATTCTACTATTAGGGGGAATAGAAAACCAACATTTTGTTGACAACGCAGAGAATATTCAGTTTATTGATATAACTTTGCAATGCAATCTACATTGCAATAATGCAATGTAGATATTTCTGTTTCCATACAGGCAATTAACATCAAACATTCCAATTATGGCTCAAAAAGTCATGAAACAGTAGAATTCGTGTAGGAATCTTCATAACCAACTTCGATGTCCTAATCTGAGCAGTGACTATTTTTAATCATAAGTCATCTTTCAGCACAATGCCCAAGTCATTCTGAGAAGCTAAAAAGCTACAGGCCCATGTATGTGCTGGGTTAGTACACAGGTGGGGGAAATACCTGGTTAGGATTTTAATTACTGGACCTGCTTTGCCATTGATGATTAATATAGAACTATATTTGGAGGTAATCTTTCTAACAGTGTTCTCCTTTAACTAAATCTGCTAAATGCTATACATGTAAATCATAGCTGCTTTGTTATTTTTCTATTACCTTGCTGCTGTTGACCTGGCTGAATATTGAAGCCTCCAAAACCTCCCAGGCTGCTTGTTCCTAATCCAGTTCCAAATCCTGTGGTTCCAGTAGCAGTTCCCGTACCAAGTCCAGAGGAAAACCCAAAACCTTTGTTTTGAGTGTTACCAAACAGTCCTCCTGAATCACACATACACAACACAATACAAACAACAAGAAACAAATAACATTTTAATTCTGCAGAGAAAGGCCGATTTTGTTCTCCTTAAGGAGAGGCCAATTCTATGATTTATAAAAGGGAAAGCAGACTTAATGGAAAAGTTAGGGAGACACCTTGCGGTAATTTCAGCAAATCACCTACGCACCACAGTCAGACAAGCCAAATCTGAGTAGACTGAAGCCCAACAGGTTATTAATGCTGAGGAAATATTGTAGGAAATAATAGGCCCATGTTTTTCTCTCCATGTGATGAACAAATACAGTATCTATGGGTGCAAAAATTATACAACCCTTCGACTCATAAGCTTGTGATGTTAATCAAAATGTTATAGGGACAGTTGAGATTTGCTATAGATAGAAATGCTACAACTACCTAGCAGCTAGCATTAGCAGCTATACCTCTTAATGTTGCTATGCAGCAAATTACAATGTGCAACATGTCACTGCCTTGCAACATCAGTACCCCTTTCTGCTCCGTTAGATCAGCTCTTAGAATATGGGCACTTTGTTATGCAATTCATTCTTTTCGGGGATTGAATGATTGATTAAATAGAAATATATTGGGTAACATACACTGCAAAATGCATAAGTTAGGTAACCATGAGGAGAATGTTGTTTAGTTCAACTGTTGAGACATTTACTGATTGTAAGTTGCTTTGGATAAAAGCGTCTGCTCAATGCTGTAAATGCAAATAAAAAAAAAACATTAATTTAGTACTAGCATTATTAATTTCAATACAGGGGGAAAAACAAAGTTACTAGAATTTGTCTAATCCGTCACTTTATATTTTTTAATATAGTTTTCTATCTGTAAATAAATTTTTTTTTTCTACAGTTACTTTCTACTTATATAGTTTATTTATAGATGTTTAGCAGGGGTTAAAATTTCTTAACACAGTTCTATATTTATTCTCTATGCAAATGTTTCATTCCCCTGCAAAGTTTTTTACTTTTAGAGTTTAACTCTTCTGCACATTTTTAACTTCTCTGTGCATTTTTAAATTCAGATTTATCTCAGGTAAATTTTAACGTATGTATACTGTGTTATATAGGTTAATTCCAATGTATGTTTGCATGCTGCTACTGGATGCTTGAATTTCCTTCGGGATCAACAAAGTATCTATCTAGGTTGTATCACACAGATTAGGCTCATGAGAGATATTCGTAAAGGATTTTTTTTTTTTAACTAATATTACTTTTGTTCCAAATGCTTACCTGTGGTATTGGTGGGAGCCGCAAAGCTGAAGGTGGACCCAGGTGCAGCAGATGTCGTAGTCGTACCGAAACCCCCGAACGCACCTGGGAAGGTAAGCACACACAATGAAAATGAAGCAACCAAGAGGAAGATAGAGGGGTGCAGATGAAAACACGCAAATTATTCACTGGTGTGGAAATAAAAGAACCAAAAAAAAAAAAAAAAAAAAAAAAAAAAAAAAGGGATTTAATATTTTTTTTGTGTCACACAAAGATATCCAAATTACACACAGAGGTAATATTAACAGAAAGTGTAATACTATAGTATATAAGATAAATGGCACAGGCACAACAAAACATGAATTCCCTTATAATTTCATGCAAAATAGAAACCGAGCAGCAAAACGAGAAGCAAGATGAATAAAAAGCACTCAAGACTGTACCACACAGGTGTCATGGAAATGTGTTCATAGACAAACACTGTGCTAAGTAATTAGGTCAATCAAAAGTTATCTACCTGTGCTAGCCAGGCTATTACCAAAATTGAAAACAGTGCCAGTGGTAGTGGTTGTACCAAAGCACCCCACATTAAAGCTGACTGCTGCTGCGTTGGCATTTAAGCCAAACCCCCCAAAACTAAACCCACCAGCAGTGGAGTTCCCGGCTCCCAGCCCCCCAAATCCTGCAGCCAGTGGTGACAGGCAGCAAGAGAGAGAAGAGGTGATGAGTTAGATAATGCAGGTGGTGGGAGGGGTGGGTTGCAGAGTGTTTGGTGAGTGAAATATAATATAGTCTTGGAAGCCATTATTATATAAGACATCATAACTTGTAAATACAAGCAAGAAAAAAACACCACCACCACATTTATTAGCTATGGTGTGCACCTTACCAGTTGTGGTGGAGCCAAACCCAAATCCTGGGGCAGCTACAGCTGTGGTGGCAGTCACCCCAAAGCCAGGGGCTGTAAGAGCTGTGACATGACAAGAATAAGCACCATTAACCAGTGACAACATTTAAAGATAGACCGTTTGTGACAGATTTAGATAAAATCTAAACCTGTACTTTTATGCTGGTTTTCCTCACAGTTGACCAGCTATGACTAAGGCAATGGGTGAGGAGAGAACGTGCTCCTATTATGGAGCGGAGATATTGACTTACTACCAAATCCCGAGGAGGCAGTGGTCGTGGTGGCAGCGGTGCCAAAGCCAAATGCTGTTGATGCGGTGGTTTTGGCACCAAATGAACCAAATGAAAATCCAGACGTGCCTTTATAATAAAACAAGAATGCCTTAAGTGTGAAATGTGATGACATGGGTCAAGCAAATGAGATGGGTGTATTTAAATTACATTTGGATTTTAAAATGTCTAGGAACTGTGACTTTGCATAAACGTAAAACCTTATTTAAAGTACATTTAGTGTTTTAGGACAGTCCGATTACTGCTAACGTTACGTACCACTGCCCCGTAAGCCTCGCAAAGGCAAATGTAGCTAGCCCACACTAATATGAGATATTAATCGTACAAGTTAACTAACGCTGTAAAAATAAGTCACACATGCTTTCAAAGCGTGTCAAGAGCCAGGTACCGGTACCGGTACCGGAACGTTAGCTAGCCAACATACGCCGTCTGTAGCTTATGTTGCTAAAAGAGAAATGTTGTCGCGGATGTACGTGCGCCAAACGTACTTTGCTTTATTTAAAAATATTGCGTTTTCTTTACAACGTCCCAGTACAATACAGTTAATTAAAATTAAAACAATCCCTTACTTGCAATTGGATTTGTTCCGGCGCCGCCAAAGTTGAACGCCATGTTTACACTAGTTCCTTACAATCTGAATCCGGGTAGAAACAATGATGACCAATAGTTCCGCATCCCTCTTACACGTTGCTCTCTTCATAAATATAATGTACCGTGTAGTAGGCCTCATCTATGACGGAGGCAAAACAACTAACTTTTTTTGGATTTCATTTTTGCAAGACAAAAAAAAATCTCACTCAGTAACAACTTCGCTTGTACGGAAGACGATTAGGGCCATGGTGAAAAATGTATTTGAGTTCTGACTTTAAAGGACCAGTGTGTAATATTTAAGAGGCTCTAGTGACAGAAATGCAATATAAGATCCACAACTATGTTGTC
>JAOEHI010000004.1:1745410-1767169 GCA_025447815.1 Percopsis transmontana
CCCCCCCCCCCCCCCCCCCCCCCCCCCCCCCCCCCCCCCCCCCCCCCCCCCCCCCCCCCCCCCCCCCCCCCCAGCGTCACATGGTCTCTGGAGACAGGACTCTGGAGTGGACTACATGTCTACTGATGGACACCAGCGGGCCTGAAGCCCACCTATATATATATATATATATATATATATATATAATCTTTAAGACTTTTTAACACTTCGTAAGTGACGTAAGGGCCTAAGCACTTCAGTCAGTTTTATTTGATATGACAGACAGCATCAAATGAATAATAATTATGAAAATGATAAATAATAAATATGTAATTTAATAAGTAACTCAAAGACCAGTTGTACCACAGCCTGGCGTACAGCAGAAACACCTTTGGTGATCCTTCTGTGGTTTGTGTTCGTCTCTCTGCCACGAGAGCCCATGAGTCCGATTCAAAGGAAACACCACATCAGCACATTTCAGTGATCAGCCTACCTTCACGTTGACAGTTGAAACCTGCTGCTGGCGCAAGCGGCTGTAAGGAAAACGCTGCACGCGGCCTTAATGGTATTTCCTTCCTTTCTGCCTTGCTCGAGATTCGAGAGGTTCGGATGTTCGCGAAGCCTTTAGTGGAGAGGTAGGATTTGCGTCTAATGCTCTATGAATTTGTGTAAAGGGTGCCACTTTTCATGTTCTGTCAAGGAGCATTAAAACATTAATAGCTCCAACGTAATGTATTCAGTCCTCCACAGTTATATGGATCGGCGTGTGCCTATTCAGCACACTAACTCTCCCTAGAGAGAGGCGTGACACCGTTTCTTGCTGATGGGGTAGATGTGTGTCAGGTGGTTGCATGTTGGAGGTGACAGTTTCCTGCATCGAGACGTTATCCGTTATTGTCCGATTCTGCTATCGTCTCCCATTTTATCAGACATCCCTTTGGAAGCACACATTTCATTCTTTCATTCTGACCAGTATACTTTGCTGTTTTCTAACGATTACCCAACGAATAACAGTATGAGAAGGATCCTGCCGCGGATGAAAACTGTTTGCGTGCGTTACCTTCAAGCCCCTGCTGAGTTGAGCTTGTGCGGTGTGATGCTATCGCTGTTTGAAGCTCTCCTCTACCCATGCTCGTTTCTGTGGACTGTCCTGATCGGGGTGCTCCCCGCCCCTCTTCACTGCTGCACCTGTACGCTGTGCAGCTCATTCCACACACCTGCCGGCCATGATCAACTGCTATTTAAGTTGGACCGACGGCGGAAATTATCTTGGTGATGCGCTGCCTGGGCATCGCCGCTTTGGGTCTGCCGGTGTGCACCTCGGATAGTTTAGCATTTTTCATTAGTTTTCTTTTTTATTTCGTTTTTTCTTTTTTGATTTCAGTTTAGTTTTAATTAGATTTTTAAAGCGGGTTAGCTGGCTTAATAGTTGTTGTTTTTTTTGGAAAATGCTTGGTCAAATCCACCAAAAATACCTAAATAAATTGACAAAGACAGTTTCCGTTAGTTTATCGTTTTTGCAAAGTCTCGTTTTTGATTTTATTTCAGCTAGCGAAATGTTTTTTCACACCTAGTTTTCGTTATTTCCTTAGTTTCCGTTAACGATAATAACCTGGGTCAGAGGTCACGTTCAGGCTATCTAGGATTGTCGGCCTCAGAATTCCCTTATTTGGCCACGCCTCCACATCACCTGCACCCAAACATCTCAAACCATTCATATTTTTATCCCAAACTATTGTCAAGAAGACGACTGGAGAGGCAGAACCACGGTACCCACTGGCCCAATCTACTAACAGATCATTCAAATCTTTGAAAAACAACATTAAATGCTGTGATTCCTCCTTCCACAAATTGCCGCTTATGTTACAATTAGACAATTACCTCCTGGCTGGGAGTCCAACACCTAGACCACTAGACTGTCCTGCCCCCTACTGGCTGGGAGTCCAACACCCAGACCACTAGACTATCCTGCCCCCTACTGGCTGGTAGTCCAGCACCTAGACCACTAAACTGTCCTGCCCCCTACTGGCTGGGAGTCCAACACCCAGACCACTAGACTGTCCTGCCCCCACATGACCGTATGACTCACATCCATATGTTCTTTTCAACTTATATTTATTTATTTTTCTGCTTATTTATCTTTATTTTTTTATTCTGTTCTAACAAACCTACAATAAAACCCAATGGGCAGTTTGTCCCATAAGCCCGTTCTGGCTTGTCTGTCTGTCCTGTTCCTCGTGCTTTATTTGTAATGTGTATAAAGAATGATGTATTTTTTTTGTTATTGTGATGCACTGTACACTGTATTGTGAAATTCTGTATTCATACAAAATCAAATAAATAAATAAAAAACGATACGGATTAGGCGATCTGCAGTGTGTAACCATAGTTTATATTTGCTTTTGGTCAGCCTCGCTGTAAGCGTTCTGTGGTGGCTACTTTTTTAGTCAGTGTCGTTCGGTGTTCGGTGTAGCCAGTGGAGTGTAGTTTCAACAAAAGATGCCGCCCCGTTGCAAAAAAACAAAAAAGTTGTAAGGAGAAATGTGAAAGTCATTCGGGGGGTTTGCTGTCCATTCATGTAACCCCGGCCCGCCCTTACATCCTTCCACGACGGTAAACCCATGTTCAGGAGTGGTACCAGCCCTGTCATCTAATGCTGAACCCACCTCTGCTCATCTCTGGACTATAAATAAGTAGAGACGGCAGAAATTGCAGTCCCCCCTCCGGTCACGTACCCTGCAGACAGCTAGCGATCACAGTGTGGATCAGGCTCTGATGGAAGCCGTGGATCTATACACACACACGGGGAACCAGCGCCCCGCTCCTCCAATATTGATTCAATATGGCTGGGAAGGCGGCATCGCGATCGGGACGAGAACACGCGCGCGTCGATAGGGAAGCGACGCGTGAGATGCTTCCTGTCTGCAAGTAAGCAGATTGTGAAGTCACAGATGCTTTTTTTCTTTATGGATGCCGGATGGAAATTTGTCCTCCTAGGATTTTTCATTTCTGTAGATTAAACATAGACTCCTGCACGCACACAAGCACGCACGCACACGCACGCGCGCACACACACACACACACACACACACACAAACCTTTTCTTTGTTGCTTTTTCCCTTCTCCGTTTGCTTTTCTTGATCTGGAATGGAATCATTCACAAAATTATTTTACAACCTGGTAATATTACTACTACAACTTATTGGTAGTAGATATTAATATGACATTTGTATTTCATTCTTATTATAATAACTACTACAAAACAATTGGAATAAAAACAAATGTAATGAAATAGCAGTTATTGTGAAGTGACATGTAAATGCTACTGTACCAGAGGGAATGTATTGAATCTGTCAGAATAATCTTCAGCAACAGCGAAATACACAACAATGCACAACAGATATAAAGGCCAGCATTGCATATGAAAGGCCAGCTAAGATGAGCCACTAATGCAGAGCCTGCTTATTCAAAATACCATACACTGCTGTATGTGAGAGGCGTTTATATAATGCTTTTCATTAGTAAGCCCCCTCTAGGTTTTAGCCTCCGTTTCGTTTGGAAGGGTTTAAACTCCCAACGGGAGTACTAAATCGCTCCATAAGGCTAGTGAAGAAGAAGACATTCGGGTGCTGTGAATGTCTTCTTCTTCTGCGTGAGACCGGTACAGCACGTTATTTATGCACACATAAATAACTGCAAATTAAAGCATGTGCCTCAACGCTACTCATACAGTAGCTTCGTAGAAAGGGGGGTGAGGCAGAAAACAGATCCTCCCGTGTGCCCTTCCTCCACTAAAGTACCCTGGGAGAAACACCAGTCACCAAGTCCAGGACTAGCCAATAAATATGCACATGCGCGTGTGTGTGTGTGTGTGTTTGCGCTGTGGCCCCAGAAACATTATGTCAACACTTGAACAGAAGTCATTTTAATGGATGTAATTTTTATGTGTAAAATATTGTGCTGGCTCCATGTGCTGAGACATGAATCACACGATGGAGGCGGTGTCTGGCTGAACATAATCAGCACTGTGCGAATGAATGCATCTTTACAACGAGAGGACACATTCTATTTTTCTCCTCCACTCTTCATGTCGTTCTCACATGCACGCGCGCACACACACGCACACGCACGCACACACATACCGTACAAGGCCTGGGGTTACAGTGTAATGGGATCTTAGAGTGTGTGGAAATTCCAGCTGTACATCATTTGTCTAGCTCCATAAATGACAGCTCTGGCGTTTTACTGTGCAGAGAGATAGCACGCGAGCCGGCAGGTACAGTAAACGCAGGTCCTTGTCGAATCTCAAGGGCCGCGCGCTTCCATTTCAGTTTCTTTTGCCTCCAAAACATTCCTACCTTCTAGTCAACCTAATCTCATTTAATAGGACTGGAAGGTTGAGTTGAAACAGGCCTGCTGATGTCGGATCCTCATTTGGGATATCAACGTTGTGTGATTTGAGTAAACAAAGACAAAACGATGTAAAGGACAGCTCGAAAAGCGAATTTTGCTGGCTGGACTTCTTTTGTCAGCTTGATTGACAATCCCCTGACACCATCTATCTGAGTGCGGTTGCATTTGGGACAAAGCTTGTCATGTTTTTTTTTTGTTTTTTTACCGTTTTCACTCTAGCGAGGCAGAAGGCGGCGGTACACACTGACATTTAGAGCTAAATAAAAGGCGTACAATGTGCTCTGCCATTTCTCCAGCATCTCTGACAAGACAAAAGGGTCACTCTGTATTGTGTTGCATCACGCCCATAGTGAAATTACTATTTATTATTAAAGGAATCACAGGTTAATGCAGGAATTCAGCTTTAAATGTATATCTTTCCAGTTAAAATTATTAACTGTATTAATTGTATTGTTTTCATTATTATTCTTACAAAATTGGACAATTTACATTTGTAAGTCTTCACTCTAGTACCACCTGTAGTACCTATAAATACCCCTAGGGGTATGTCTAATTTAAGATACTGGTATACACCACTATGGCCCAATATGTTTGTGTTGTATAGGTAGGTTGTGATTATACCGCTAACTGTGTGGGGAGAGAGCAGAGTGCGCTACAATATGCATGTGCTAGCTTGCATGCTAGCTTGCATGCTAGCTTGCGTGCGCCGGAGTTTCTGCGTGCCAGGCCAAAGGAGCATGCGAGTGTTCCTATTGGTGGGCATGCTCTGTGACCTTGGCAAGACACTCAAAATGTGCTAGCTTGCGTGCTAGCTTGTGTGCTAGCTTGCGTGCTAGCTTGCGTGCTAGCTTGCGTGCTAGCTTGCATGCACCGGATTTTCTGTGTGCCGGACCATAAGAGTATGCTAGTGTTCCTATTTGTGGGCATGATCTGTGACCTTGGCAAGACACTCAAAATGTGCTAGCTTGCGTGCTAGCTTGCGTGCTAGCTTGCGTGCTAGCTTGCGTGCTAGCTTGCGTGCTAGCTTGCGTGCGCCGGATTTTCTGTGTGCCAGGCCATGTATGAGTATGCTAGTGTTACTATTTGTGGGCATGCTAGGTGACCCTGGCAAGGTCACCCATAGCCGCAGAGACACCCAGGGGTTTTTGTTATGCCAGGATCTCCACATGCAGATTCTCAGATGATGTGTCACGCATGGTGGGGTACAGTACAGCCACCAGCCAGCGATATGCTAAAATGCCACCCTCTCCACAGTATAATCTAAAAGCTAATAAGAAGTGACCCAGATTTTTGTTGACGACAAAGCTGACAAACTTTGGGGCAGTTTACATCTAATTAAAAGGCGGCTTGCATTTGCCGCTAGTAGCTAAGCTGATTTTGCATGCAGCGTTGATTGAGTTAGTCGCTCGATAGCAGGATGGTTATAATTAGACATGTAAAGAGACACATTTTCTCAGTATCACCTGCGGAAAGAAACGGCACTCAACCGGGGTGCATTTTAAAATGTGCAACATGATTAATTATTTTCTCATTCATTTGCGTGATAAATCTTGCATTTTTCGACAGTAACCATACATTTTGAGTTTGCGTCCGTAGTGTGAAAGGCCCTGAACAAGGGGAAGAAAACACTATTGCAGGGTTTTATTGGTTCCTCAAGCCCCCTAGAGTAGATAGATGGCTGTGTTATTGTACTCTTAATCCTCAGCAGCGACCACATGTTTTAGCATGATCATAGCCGAGGCGGGCAGCAGCAGACCTCCTCCGAGGTGTTAGCATGCGTAGAGTATTGCTCTGGGAACGCGCCTCCTTCATTTCCTCGCCGCCAGAAATAGCAAGTCATTAGGAGAATGACAGGTGATGGGCAGATTACCAAGGCTCAGCAGAGACTGTCCCATGATGAAGACACTTTATCATCCGTGCAGTCTTCTCTCCGTCCCCTTCACCCTACTTACGCCTTTATCCCTCGTATCTCACGTGGTCCAGCCCCACTCCTCTTTTTCTCGCCAGACTTCTGGGCAGTAAAGCACATGAAATGAGTCAGTGGTTACTGACATTTTGATTTTATGGTCTATTTTGGTGCTTTTTAAATATAGAGGATCGTGCGGTATCCATTTACAGAGATGTTATGGATTAGTACATGTAATTCATTGGAGGCCCATTGTTCCCCCCACCTAACAGTCAATTTAATGGTCCTTGTTTTATTTTTGAATGACAATCGCTTCTCAAGATATAGATGGCAAGAGGCACTAAGTGATTGCTAACGCATATAACCACAGAGACAAACTTCATCTGGTGAAGAAGTGATTTCATTTACTCTGTGTTCTCACATAGCACTCTTCCATAAGAGCTTAACGCCAAGCTAATGTACTGCTAATAGAGAGCCTGGGTTGTGATGTCACGGCAAGAAGAACAGGCCATATCATCCCTCAATACGAATGTCAATGAACCCTCTGCTAAACCTGTAATTAGACCTACAGTATTATAATACTGCTGTCAGTAGTAGTCGTCAGTTTCTAGTGAGGTGAGAAACAAATATACAGTATTTAAAGTTTATGAATGTGTGTGTGACTGTAATTACATTGGTGTGTGCAAAAGACTATTTATATCAATGCTCACAGTTTGTGTTTAGCCATTGGCCATCATGTATTTAAACACCTCAATCCTATTCAATCATGTAGGAAAAATGTACAAAAGATTAGATTATATTTTTGCACAGTGATGCGTTTAAATCTGCCAAATAACGGATAGTTATTAGTCACTTACTGTATAATAGGCAGACTTGGCAACTACAGACACACTACATTTTATTTTATTTTTGGTTTCTTAGCATTAATCCCCATTCATATTTCTAAGAGGAAATTCATGTCCCAATCATAGACTGTATAAGTCTATGATTAGTGGACATAAGTGGACCAACCCTCCGTGACGTCACCCAGAGGTTTTCTGAAGAACAGGTTTGAAGCTCCATGTGTGTGCTGGCTCTGGCCGTCGCCATCTTGGCTTGTCTGACTCCCGCCTGACTCCCGGCTATGTATAATGGATGGATAAATTGATGGCTTAATATCATTATATAACTCATTAACTGATTAGTTGTATAAAGATTCACCCCCCGTACAGTTGTCATGAACGGGGAAACTAGCTATAGAGACCAAAAAGTTTTTTTGTACCAGGCCGTTAACATGATTATTTCTGCTGTAAAGTTGGATGTTTTAACATGGAGGGTCTATGGGGATTGACTCAATTTTGGAGCCAGCCTCAAGTGGCCATTAGAGGAACTGCATATTTTGGCATTCATTTTTAAGCACCGGAGGTTGCCGTCTGGTCCCAATCACCAGTGTTGGCGAACTGGCACGCCAATCATCTTAGCGCCTTTCCACAGTTAGCTTCTTGCTATCAACATGCCCATTGTGACTAATCTAAGAATTTGAGCAAAATCATCCCGGCAGTGATTAACTCATAAGTCAAGACACCATTTTAATATAGAAGACTTTATTTGGAGACGATTGATGTGATTTCCTACGGGGAATATGAATAGGGGGATTTACACCGCAGAAATAAAATGCTAACGTAGCATAGCGGAAGGGAAAATGTTAGCATAGCTCGTGTTGTAGCCGGTCTCTGTAGCTCTCTGTGGATCACATAGAGTTTTAAACTGACATATTTCAGGCTCTGCGGGAATACATTTATCTCCCTTGTAAATATTACAGGAATCTTAGAAACTTTTATGTGCATGTGCATGTGTGTCATCGCTTTTCTTTTTATAGGATTTTCTTGTCAGATGTTTTCCTCGATGGCAGATGAAAAGGGGAAAATGATGTGTAATGGAGCAGGATTACAGTGTGTTGATACAGTCGTACAGTACGGGCAAACTGGGATTCCACTATTGCTTTCTGATTAATAATCCAAATCCTCTCGGCCCAATTCAGTCCTTTGATTGCTCCTTGTATTTTTATTACATGTTATTGCATATTTCATTTTCATAATCCCGCACACCACACTTAACCGCGTTTTCCGGAGAGAGAGAGAGAGAGAGAGAGATGAGGGGAACTGACGAATGCTTCGGAGGTCATGGAGATTAGAGGGCTTGCTCTCTAATCCAGATGGTCCTGTGTGTCTGGGAAAACAATTCTTAGAAGAGAATTATAGTTGTAGTTAAGATACAGCAGCCATGTTTATGTGTGTCACACAATCAGTCTGGGTTTGTGCATGAGCAGCTCGGACCGTGTGGATTAACACACGTGTGTTTATGCGGTACGGCCATCATCATCTTGTGTGTGTGCGCGTTGTGGTCCCTCGCCGTTTGTCCACGGGCGACAAAAGAGTAGATATTCCTTTTGCTAGGTCACCATGTATCACGCAACATGACCTTTTTGGAAAGGAAAGTCATTCATTCAGCGATAAGCCCAGCAGAAGGGGGAGGCCGATGGGGGAGGCTGATGGGGGAGGCTGATGGGGGAGGCCGATGGGGGAGGCGGATGGGGGAGGCTGATGGGGGAGGCTGATGGGGGAGGCTGATGGGTAGGCTGATAGGCTCGCGCTGTAATCAATCTGCACGTACGCTTTCATGCAAGGCCATGGAATGCCTCTCAGAGTCCTTGTTCTGGCCTCACACCACAGGCATCCAGGTTTGAGTGTCGGGCTGTCGCTGCCTCTACGTTACGGATGGATGCGTTAGTCTGTCTTAGAAGTAGCATACAGCCCCACCAAGAGAGAGAGAGAGTTTGCAGGCAGAATCGCCCGTTGCATTTGCCGGTGCTGGAGAATCATAGCCATGGCGAAACACAACATTTCCAATGCATTGCACATATTTTCGTCATGCTGTTGGTGCGATTAAATGGCTTGGTGCCTGTTTGATGTTGTTGCATTGCGCTCTGGTACTGTCATTTGTCTTTTAAATGAATTTGCTAAATTTGTTGATGAGGAGAACCACTAAACGGCAACATTTTACAGTTGTGCTTCATGCTCTTCTCCTGTCTGGCTGTCCCCGGTTTCGTATTTTCCCCCTTTAACAGCCTGACGCCAGGGGTAAGATATACATCTGTCTAATTTCTTGCTTGTCAGCCTGCCATCTGGCACAGCATCAACATTAAAGAGAGAGGAAATGGTGTCACATTTTCAGTCACGTGCACATATTGTGAAAGGCAAGTGGCACTCAGGGAACATCTCACCCAGATTGGTAAGCTCGGTTCCTATACTGTGGTTGTGGGGTTCCTTATCACTCCCGTCTGTCACGTTTCCAGAAGGACACCGGTCGGACTTGTTGGCCTTGCTTCATGTACCCAATCAATATTTTATTATCTCAAAATCGGTCCATCGCCAGTCCTGTCCAGACAAATGACACAGAGGAGCCGACCGGGCTCTTAAAATACTCTATGGACGTCTTTTAAAGGATGTATTGATCCCCTTCTTGGTATGCAGTAGTTACTAAATGTGAGCGTGCTGCTATGAGTTGTGTACGTGTGTTTGTGTGTTACAGTTCTGTGCGTGCAGGTGAGTTTGCTAGCATCACCTGCCCGCTTGCACCTCCAAGGTGGTGCTACGGAACGTTTTGCTAGCTTAGCTCTGGGCTTTAACAGCCTGCGGTGTCCAAACAAGCACGGGTTCTTCCGGCTAGACCAGATATTGGGTCCCTGTTATTCTATTATTATTATTCCCAGTAATAAACTAAACCTTGTGGGATCTTGTTAATGAGTACACACACAGGATCAACTCCGCTAAACAGCCAGAAAACCCATGTTTTAGTTATGACGTCACAAAATGGCGAATCCTTCTGGTTCATCCCAGTTTTCAACTGATTTCTCTAATGCACTATTGACCACCTGTGATATTTTCAAGCAATATTATTTTTAAAAGCCTAAATATTAAATAAGCCTACAAATTAACGTTATCCTCAAACTGTGAGATTTGTCCCCATAATGAATTACGATAAGATGTAAGATTTCTTTCAAGCTTCCAATAATATATTTATAAGGCCGCGGTGGGAATTGGTCTTAGAAACATAACGTCCACATTAAACCCTGCTAAACCCATGTGACTGCTAAAACCATGTGCCTGCTAAAACCATGTGCCTGCTAAAACCATGTGCCTGCTAAAACCATGTGCCTGCTAAAACCATGTGAACTTAAACCGCAGACACAGTGACCTCTAGTGGCGGGTAGGTGATTTCTCCCAGACACAATGGGTTTGTGCTAGGTGTGCATTAAACCATATGTTTATGAGGCCACCTGCATTTATCTCTACACTGTAGCTAAGCTAATGACACAGCCCCCTTCATCTGATGCCTTGTGCATTGCGTTAGCAGAGCGTGTGTGGACAGCTTCAAGTAACATTTAGGGGCTCGTCCACGATTTGAACCTTTTTAGTCTTTAAGACTATAACCTTTTTTTCTCTCATATAAATGTGTTTTGCCACATTTATTGCTGCTGGAGTTAATACAATAATATTGTATTTGTTAAAACTTCTAAAACATTTGCAGTTGCAGTATGATGACTTTATTACGCCCCTTGGGAAAAACAAACCTGCATGAGCGTTTTGTGATTCCCACTCCTCTGATTGCTAGCATCTCACCTTCGTCCGGGCATCCAGTAAAAGTGTCACAGGTTGCATCCTAATGAGGAAAGCCGCCCGCACAGAAGGAGAATGTCAGCGCTCCTCTTTTCCCTTTCATGCGCACGTCTTTTACAAGTCGCACATGCAGAGGTTGTAAATTATGGGAACAGCCTTTCCACATTTGAACAGTCTAATTACCGTGTTTGACCGGGGGGGGGGGGGGAGAACTCTGCATCTTTTCACTCCGGCCCTATTCTCTGGCAGCCGGTGCCTCTTTGAAGAACACCCATTAATGTTTCACCTCTTGTAAAGAAGAGAGAGAAAAACAGAGAAGGAAAGCCTTTAAAGGCACCTTAAAAGAAAATCCCACACCATTAGGCGGTGGACGGCGCTCATGGCGCTAAATTAAAGATGGGAATTGTAAAAGCGCTGTTCAGAATCGCTATTTTAAACCCGATGCGCTCGGAGTTACTTACACCTCCCACCTGCCTCGATTACAGGAGCTCGTTCCTTTGTCATACCTGCCTCTACGCGGCCTAGTGCGCACGTGCTAAGCCTACACGCGCTAATGGCGCTCGCATTGTGCTCATGTCAGTAACACAGGAGAATGGTCCTAATAACCATCGCATTATCTTCTCTGTTATTATCTTTGGCACGACGGAAAATATCATTTAGCGGCGAGCGTTGCCCCAGCAACCGAGGGGGGGGGGGCAACCGAGCCCCAGTGTGTTGCAGCTCACGAGAGCAGCTCAGATCATCTACTGATGTGTCATGTTGAGGAAACATGAGCCGCACGCCATGCTGGAAACCTCGTGACCTGTGACCCCCCTCTGGTTTTCGCAGGTGACGGAGACGAGGACGGGCCCGCTGGGATGCAGTAGCTACGACAACCTGGACTCCGTCAGCTCCATTCTGCTGCAGAGCCCCGAGAGCAAGATGCACCTCCAAGGTAAACAGTAGCCCCCCCCCACACCACCACACACACACACACACACCTCGCTACACAACGGATCGTTGGCTAGCTGGGTTAGCGGCGCCCATTTCGAACATCTCCGCTCGTGCACCAGAGAAACTCTCTTAACTCTCTCTGCTGATTTAGTCCATTCCATGAATTGGATAATAATTCCCCACGCCCCTCGTTCTCTACTCTTGTGGGCTCTGCGGTGTGATTCACAGGGGTTCTAGATAGATGCCCTCTCCTCAGGTCGAACTCTGCCTCTCCAACGTATCCCTCCTTTGATCAGAGGAGCAACAATAGCAAGGATTGTGTGCTCTTCAAAGTGTTTCCCGAGCTCGGGGCTGTGGAACGTGTGGTGGAAAGGAAGCAGAGCGGTAACAGACACTGAGCTACAGGTCTTGGAGCGGACGTCACTTATTACAGAACTCTGGACCACTTTATAAGAGGCTCGGAAACCCCATTGTTAAGCCATTTTCTTTGGCAGGTGTTCCTAAGTTGTACTGGCAATTTGGTGCTGATAAAACAAGGAAACACTAAAACAAGGAAAACACTGATGATTAACCTTAAAAGCAACTGTGATAGTCGCCCGTAGGGAGAAAACAGATGAGAGCACGGAGTTGAGAGGTCAAGTGTCGAAACAGAGAGATTAAAGCAGGTTTACCTGTTTGAAATAACTTCACCTCATATCTGCTTCCCGACAGGGCCATTAATACCCTACATGTTCAAAAAGCTTCATTATCATAAAGTTAGCCGTGGTGAAAGCTAATGTTTTGTCAGTTGATATATACAGCCGGTCCAAGAAGCATGCTGTATCTTTCAAAGTTAAGATAGTCAGATAATAACTGTTTTCCTGATTCATATTCTTTCAAATTCCTGTGGTTGGATGTCATTTTGGGGCATACATGTTAAAGTATTCCACACGCGGAAAATGATCTCCTAAGAGCAGCAATCATTTCTGCCTTTAATTAGGGAGATTTGTCACCAAGCTCCTACTGTAATGTGTTCTTCAAAGTGATGGTACTTCACACAGTCCATGAAGGCCCAGCCCTTAGAGAGCATTTAGGTCTCTGTTGATCAAGTGTCACTGTAATGGGTTCCCCTCAACCCTGTGTCTCCTCTTGAATATGTGTATGAATATTCAGTCTTTAAGCTGTAGCAAAGCAAAGGTAAGGTCTGACATTAAGCCCAGCGGCAGGTGTTTGTTTCTTTCAATACTGACTGCATCACTTCTTTTGTGTCGTGCTGGACTGCGGTTAATACATGTATCGTTTACCGCTTTGCTCAGAACCGTACGACGCAACAAATTACATAAAAACACAATTGCGCGAATAAAAAGATTGAACCAAACAGTTCCTGATGAGGTTTGCCACTAATCCTCTCATAATTGTTTGGGATTCATCTAGACAGCTCAGACAGGAGCAGAGCACTTAAAAGCATTTCTACTGAGCGCAGCCAGATCATTTGGGACAGAGAGTTGAAAAGCGTCCTGTGATTATAAGCTTTAACTACCAACGTGATGAGAATTATAGTCCCATAAACCGTGAAGTATTGGACGTACAGATGCATGTGTGCAGGGAATACGCACAGAGAAAGCGGTGTGCCTTGGATCATAAAACAACAAAGGGCAACAGTCCTGTAATTTCTGGATAAAATATTATCTAGGCACTCTTGAGATAATCATGAGCCAAGTATTCATACAAAGGAACTGTCTCTTTTTCTTTCCTCACACTGGCTCTAAAACATAACTTGGATAAAACCTTTCCGGTTCCGTATTACAGTTTTATCTGCTGACCGGGCCTGGGGAGAATGCCCAAAATAACAACACCAACAGCTGTAGCCATTTGTCTTTCTCTCCTGCCACAACGAACCATTAATGGACTCCTCAAAACCATCCCCCCGAGGAAGAAGCTGAGCGCCTCTATGACCAGTCCGTCACACTAGCTGCTCTCAGCACATTTAATGAACGCCCACCATGTGTCTGATTTTCAAACGGCCATTGACCTTTTGCCAGACAATTAGCAAGAGTGCAAAACTGCTGCCATTTTAAACAGCTGGGGGCGGAGCTAAAGTGGCAACATGGCAGAATGCTGACAGCGCTCCCCGGGGGAGCACATGTCTTTCTGGGGGGTTAGGTAGGCCCCTTGCGGGGGGCATAGGGTCTTCCTGGTGGAGGTGGCCGATTCAAATCGTTTTACTCCGTTCAATGAAAGGATTTGTTCAAAAGACTCTTTCACCAAGTCGGTTTCCCAAAACGTCACGAGTCGCTCGCGACCGAGACGCCTCGTTCTCGTTTACAGTTACATTTACAGCATTTAGCAGACGCTTTTATCCAAAGCGACTTACAATTACCTGATGCTAATACATGGAGCAGGTAGGGGTCAGGCATCTTGCTCAAGGATGCTTACAGGTGGGCCGACTCCGGGGCTTGAACCCACAACCTTCCGGCTGAGAGTCCAACACCCAGACCACCTAGACCACTAGACTATCCTGCCCCCCCTCGAGAGATGAATGAGTCGCCCGTTCATTGAACGATACATACATTCTTCCCCGACATTGAGACTTGAAACAGCATTCGGTCAGAGTTACTCAGGGGAACCGGTCAGTTCTTCCAACCAATGACATTGCCCTAAATACTCCCACAGCCCGCCTCCAAAGGGATATTTGCTCATGCTAGAAACATGGAAAGCTATAGCAGACTTAATGCAGTCAAACGTTAACAAGCGAGAGATATTTTAAATAATGACTCGGTGCCCGGCGAATCATTTGATTCACTAAAAAGATTTGTCACGTCCTGGTTCAGGGCCAGGGAAGATTAAGATCAGCTGCTCCAATATAACTTCTCTTCATCCCTTCCTTCATTGTGTCTTTATTTATGGATCTGGCCTCTTTGTTTGGCACATTCTATAACCCGGCCCTCTCTCTCTCTCTCTCTCTCTCTCTCTCTCTCTCTCTCTCTTTATCTCGACCGTCCACTGTTCTTCAGTTGCTAAGAGATGCAATCAGCTGCTTTCCGTGGCCCGTTGCAGCGGTGGCAGATCGCCTCTGTTCTGGAGGGTTCTGAAGTGGCTGGTTGACATTTGCGTCGGCGCGGCGACACGGGGTCCACTCGAGCCATAAGCGTGTTTCTTGATTGGCTCGCACCTCAGCTTAAGCTAGCGTACGTTAGCGGCACGCTGCCCCCCCCCCCCCGCCCTCTAGATGTTGTCGCTGCTCTCTTAAAGGGGAGCGTATGACCTCACTTGAACTGCAGTGGCGTCTGGCCAATGTATTAATTGCTGGATAATTAAATGAGGGAATTGGTTCGTCGGTATTGGTATGCAGTGCGGCATAGAGGTAATAGCGAGCCCACTCCCGTTTCATTCGTCTAATTAAACTTTTAATTACGCCTGTTTCTACTTTCTTGGCCCGCGCCCCATCATTTTATCTACCTTGAGGCGTACATTTAACTGTAGTTATAATGGAATGCTATATTAGCACCCTGTGTAGCAAACACCGCCAAACCTGCAGTTTATTTCCTTAGCACATTTCTCAAAACCAAAGGCGTTCAATTTTATCTAGAGATGGTTTAAGATGGCACTTTTATCAGTGTTATTATTTTAAATTCAAATTAAATGGAGAAGAAACAAGCCCACTGTAAACTGTAAATATGTGGTTTTAGTCACCCATCTTGCCAGAACGTTTTAGACTCTCCAAAATAAACACATTTTCAAAGGGATCTCTCTCTCGCTCCCTCTCTCTCTCCTTCTACCCCCCTCTCTCCCTCCCTCCCTCTCTCTCCCTCCCTCTCTCTCTCCTTCTACCCCATCTCTCCCTCTCTCCCGACTCTCTCTCCCTCCCTCTCTCTCCCTCCCTCTCTCTCTCTCCTTCTACCCCCCTCTCTCCCTCTTCCCAACTCTCTCTCTCCCTCTTCCCAACTCTCTCTCTCCCTCCCTCTCTCTCTCTCCTTCTACCCACCTCTCTCCCCCATCCCAACTCTCTCTCTCCCTCTCTCTCCCTCCCTCTCTCTGAGGTCTGCTCTTTGTGAGCCGGTGGGTCTGGGAGCCGCAGATAACACAATGCGGATATAACAGTCAGCCTCAGATATTCACTCAGCTTTCACTTAGATTTAGATTAGAATGCCGCAGTGAAATCTGACATCAAGGCCGCTACCTATCAAAGCCCCGTCCCCTAACTCCTGTTCTCGACGACAGTTAAAATTGCTCTGTGAAATTATTAGGCAAATCAGCCAGTGCCTCGTGGATGTTCCGTTTCCCCCCTAGTTTCCCCACCGTCCGCGGGGTGCGAGATAACAGAGGAACACCTTTCACCCGGTAAATGTCATGTGTGATTTGTTTTTAACTCCGCAGACCTCGGCCTCCGGTTCAAAAGGCAGGTCGAATGACATCATTGCGGATGTTTTAGCTTGACATTTTGGCACGTTTAAGCCCCTGAATGAGCACCGTGTCCGGTGTATTTCTGACAGGGCTGTGACAGGGTTGGACCACTGTTTGTGCTCATGCAGGATGCATTCATTGATTCTGGTCATAGAGGAGGCTCCCCTCTCTCTCTCTCTCACTCTCTCTCACTCTCTCTAACTCTCTCTCTGTCTCTTTCTCTGTATTCAAATTGCAACCTTGCACATTGCACTGAATTCTCTGACTGTAGTGTAGTAATTTGCATCACAAGTAAACACTCCTGCGAAAGGCAGATTATGCACTTGTGTATTGTGTATTATAAGTGTATTGTTTTCATCAAATTTAGCGGAATAATAATTTGATAGCTCCTGCAATTTTTACATTGTAAGAAAAAACCAAAGAGCTTGTTCCCCCGTTTTTCAACATGCGTAATATGAATGAGAACATCGTCCACTGGCCATGTTTCATATGAATACATCCGCTCCATCTCTCCGCTCCACTAAGACCTTCTGGACGTTTTTGTTTTTTTTCCGGGACACTTTAGTTTGTCGCTCATTAAATTGTTGTTTATTTATGTGTCTTGTCCCAGAAGCTTAAGCTTAGTAACCCAAGGATATTGGTTTGGCCGGATGCTCGCTTTGTATCTCCACTGGGAGCCATGCATAAAAGCACGCTGTCGAGGAGAGGGAAGATTAAATGAAGGAGGGAATTAAATAGTGGCAGTTAAACGGCTGCCATACCTGTTTCATGGAGCGTCCGGTCCATGCGTTCACACGCTGTACCCCATAGGGCAAAGGGGGCCTGCCTTTACACCGTGTGTGTGTGTGGTGAGGGGGGGGTGGGGGGCATCACAAGCAGTACATAATAGTTTTAATATTCATGATAGTTTTACTTTGTTTTAAACGCCTGCAGTGTGGAATACTAGATAATGGACATGTGATCCATTGATCTCTTGTTTGCAATATTATATAATATAATATAATATAATATAATATAATATAATATAATAATTATATAATACAAAAAACACAACAGATTATACATCGCTCTGATGATCCCCTGGTGAATACACTGCACTGTACTCTCACTATGCACACTGTGCCCAGTTGAGCATCGCTCTGAAGATCACCTGGTACTGGAGGCATCCAGCCTCTTGTCACTGAACACACAGGGGGGTGGAGCCTGTTGTTCTGGAGGGGGGTGGAGCCTGTTGTTCTGGAGGGGGGTGGAGCCTGTTGTTCTGGAGGGGGGTGGAGCCTGATGCTGCTGTGAAGCGTCACCAGCTCATCCGTGTTGACGCAGACCCGTCTCATGGGCCCGCGGGCAACAGTCCCAAGTGCCTGGACAACGCTGGGGGCGGGGGACATCTCCTCTGTCATGGTGGGACAGTGTTGGGTTCCACCATGCAGGCGGGCTTCAGGAATGTGTGTTTTTGTTGTAAACACTGCACCATACTGTTGATGATGGTGCCAAAGCAACTCAAACAAACCGTAATATGAGCTAAGGGCAAGAGCACAACGGAAAAACGAGGTCCAGAAAAAAAAACCCTGCCAGAAGCCATTTACACCCTCCGATCACCTCCGATATGGCCGTCGTGAATTAGCTCCAAAACAAAAGCTAAGTTATTTGCTGTTTGTGTGTGCCCCCCCCACACACACACCGCACGCCCCAGCCACTCCCTCTCTGTGGCTCTCTCTCTCTCCACAAGCCTATCCTGGAAGATTTATGAATATGTTAGAATAGCCCCAGCCAACGGTTTTCAAAGTGGTGACGCGAAAATAAATTAAACTGGCCCTGTGGGCGAGGAGTGATGAAGTGGGCGCCCACCACTGTGTCGCCCCATGCTTGTAACCTTTTCTTTACCGAGTGAAAATACTGTAAACATTACGGGGGAGGAGGGGGCGACAGACAGACTGATACACGAACACAATTAGGTCGGTTTTGATGACAGACCAGTTGAGGAATTGATTAGGGGACTCAAGTGTACAGCACGTGAGCCAACACACTGACCCGCCCGATAGGGGAGTCGCAGGGCGTTCAGTTTACTGACGTTGTTGGCTATGGAATACAGAGCATCAACACAGATCTGATTCACCTCCAAGGTCTTCCGCCCCGCCCTTCTGAATGTTACTCTCTCTACACACAGTCACTCGTGTTTCGTCAGTCCCTCTGTTATGACATTGTGACGATGTGCATTAGACTATCGTAACATAAGACAGGCGTGGTCAAACTGCGGATGCGCCTATAGGCGCAGTGCGCTGCATCTCTCTGCCTGTCAATACGCAGCAATGCCTCTTAGTATGGCCCCTGCATCCCTTTAAAAGAAGAAAGCATACTTTCTGGGGCTAGATAACGTATAGGGCTGGATCACGCCTAAGATGGATGGCTGCGCAGGTTTTGTCACCTCCTCGGTACCTGATGAAAGCTCTCCGCGCCGACCGCGAGGTCAACTCTCAATGGGAAGTGGTCAATCAACAGCGAGCTTCCACTTGGGCCAGCAGGGACATAAATCTGCCCCCCTCCTCCCCCCCTTCCCATGGCTGTCTTCTCCAGCAGGGCTAACGGCTTTCAGCTCCCTGAGTGCTGGTGCTTTCCCACCCATTCCCCCTGCTCTCTCTCTCTCTAACAGACTCCTTTCCATCAATTAATTGGGTGTTTCTTGTTTCTGTTTGTTGTTTTTTTTTCCTTCCCCGACTCCCGGTCTGCAGATTTAAGGGCCCCTTCAGGTTTTGACGGCTTGGTATTAGGGAGGAGCGGCGTGTTTTACAAGCTGCTCTGTCGCGCGGCGTTGGTGTTCTGAGTGCCTCCTGAATACGGGGGGAGGTAGGGGGGAGATATTGCGGGAGAAGGGGGTAGAAGGGGGCGGTGTTTATGTGGCTCGGCAGGTTTTGCGTTTGATCTGGAATCCCCCCGACGGTTTCCTGGCAAAGTGTCTGTGTGCTGACGTGGCCGTGTCAGACTCGGTGGAGATGAATGTCTGACACACAAACCTGGCTCTCTCTTCCAAAGTGTGTGAGTGTAAATATTGATGTTACAGTGACAGTCCTACGCTTTATTCACTGCATCAAGGCCGCGCGCCCGTGTGCGTCACTAGCGGCAGCTGATGTGCAGTCACGTGAACACGGACAACGGGACTGCACATCTTGGCTCTGCATCTGGAGAGCGCAGGCAGGCGATAGCCAGCGCTCTCCGAACACGCCCAGCCAACCCGGTGCTGGCGGTGCCAGGACGCCCCCCAACACCTCCCGCCCGACACCGGCACAAACCCGCGCGGCTACTAATGCACTGTTCGAGGAAGCGCCCTGGTTGTTGGTCGAGGACCCCGCTGCCTTAGTCCAACGCTCAGCACACCTGGCAAGAGTTCAGCACCGCAGACGGCTAATCGAGCGAGCCGCGCCCGACTCCATCCGGCGATTGCTGCAGCCGTGTGCCACCTGCGCGGGAATGATGAGTGGCAGGGCATGGATGCCGGCACAATTTATACTTGTAATTTCCTGCTTTTACGGTGATTACTGGGTCGCGTGTTCCTCTTGTTCGGCTAATACTCTGTGAGTAGGGCCTCTAAACCACTGCTGGACATGAATGCACCCAGCGCAACACATGGGGGGGGGGTATGGATATACTTTTTTGATATTTTTCTCATTGTTTCGCTGTTGGAAATATGCAGGCGTAAGCGTAGTGTTTCCGCCTTCGTAAAAGTTGTGTTTGCCCGACCCTCGGTTGCATCACACAAACGATGATTTGATTTTGGGTCATTGGGAGGGAAACACTGAGTCAAATAGTACCCCAAACAGTTCATTCATATTCATGACTACCTAAATAAGGTTGTAGATCAGACAAATATAATCTGGCCTCAGCAGTCCTGCATGACGACAGAAGAAAAGCTGCTGGCTTGTAGCATGCTGACAACACCATGGATAATCTACTCAGAACAGACATAGCTGGGCTTCATCCATTTAAATGCAGCACATTTAAATAGTAAATAAAGTACAGCACAGTCACAACCGTAAAATATGCCAACGCCCTCTTAAAGCTGAGCCTGGCTCCAGTGGAACGCACGGGGCAATGTTAGGTGCCTTTGCATTGAATATATATGCACCCCCAGAAACCTACAGTGCTTCATACAGACACGTGGATATATATAGTGTGCGTCTGGCAACGCTAGCTTATCCTGTGCTATGCAATACTCCTGTGAACCTGCACACAGCCATAAATACTGGGCAGCACTGCAAAGAGGACAAACAGGCAGTTTTCCAGCTTTAGAGGTCTTTTGTGTTTTGTGTTTTGCATTAACGGTAACCTCCGGTGGTAATTTACAGCCCCTATTGAAGTAAAGCACTTTATTGCACCACTGGATTAAGTAATGATTATTTTGCGAATTTGCGGCCACACAATGGTCAATTAATCTTTAATGAAACTGTAACTCATGAGGCGGAGCGTGGCATCGCAATGATCGGGCTGGCACTTGCCAAGGCTGTTACAGGGCTCAGCTGCAATCAAGACTGCCCATCGATCACCATGTGGGAATAGAAGCTTCTAGTCAACAGCCCCAGCAAAACAGCAAAGTCACACACGCAGGTTTTAGCATTCAGCATATGTGAGCATCCTGTATATATACACAGACAGACGTAAAGGAAATAGATCACCCTCTGATGTACGCAATCAGATTAACTGCTGCTTTCAGGTGCTGTTTATTTAGAGACAGCTGAGCGGAAGCTTTGCAGGGAATTATGTGCACTGACAGAGCATGAAGTTGGAAGTTATCAAAATGGCTGCAATAGGAATTCCAATATTCTCCCAACTCCCCTCTCAACTGCAGCTCTTTGGGGACACTCGGTTTAACTCGGTTTAAATCCCCGCTCCAACGCCTCATTTACACGACTCACGGTCTGATTGTGGCTTGTGTCTTAGGGCTCTAGTTTCCCGGTCAAGTCCACGGCGCTCGTCAATCTAAGGGGTGGCCAATACTGTTTTGCTAATTTCGCGACGGCGGAAGTAAAAAAGTTAGTTTTGTATTTTGCTAGTTCAATGTCCTTCGATCCACAAATGTAGACTCACCAGTTCGCAAGCCAAGCTTTTGAAATGTAACTGGGAACATTGGAAAAGAGGTATTTGTGTGTGGATGGTCAAAATAATAAAATTATTTATATTTAAATTACAGTAATTTATAGAAATCTACCCCCATGCAGTGGCCGCTGTGTAAAGTACATAGTCACATACCAGGGAGTAGCACATTGTTGCACATTGCAGGTTTAGCCTAGCCTAACGTAGCTTCTTGTGCCGAGAACCAGGGAGTCGGGTCGAGTTGCAGAGAGAAAGAGAGGGAGGGAGAGAGAGAGAGAGGGAGATAGCGAGAGGGAGAGAGGGAGAGAGAGAGGAAGAGAGCAAGGGAGATAGAGAGCGAGAGAGAGAGGGGGAGAGAGCGAGAGAGAGAGGGAGAAAGCAAGGGAGGGAGAGAGCGGGAGA
>JAOEHI010000004.1:1787316-1799910 GCA_025447815.1 Percopsis transmontana
CTCCTCCTCCTCCTCCTCCTCCTCCTCTCCCAGGGCCGTCGCTGCCGCCAATAACCACGCAGATCTCGGCGGGGTTGCCGTCGGCGACCTTGCCATTGCTGGGGCCCCCGGGAGCGGCCCCGGGCTCTTTCTTGACCGCGACAGCTGGCGCCGGGCTAGTGGTCGTCGACGCCGAGGTGGACGAGGGGCGGTCCGCATCCACCGGCTCCTGCCCGGGATTGGCCGGCTCCTGAGCACTCATGACCACGCCTCCGCTGGGCCTCCGCTGCAAACCGACGCACACAAAACACAAACAGTCAGACGGGGACTTCCTGTTAGCAACATTGAAAAGAAACATGCTTAAAGCAACACAGAACCGACTGGTGTGCGGTGTAGAAGGCCGTTAGAACAAGGCCTGTACTTCCGTGCGTCCACAGAGAACACAGCTGTAACGGTCTTCGGATACACTCTCACATGTTCAGTGCAAGAGCAGGCTGATCAACAACCTCTTTCTCACAGCCTGGAGGGCAGTGCAATCGCGAGACAAAACGTATGTGCAAACTTAGCATGGAGGGGGCTCTTAATTAAGACGAGAGCTTATCGTCGTCGAGGGGAGGGGGGGTGGGGGGAAACCCACCCCCGTCGAAATCCCCTACGGACTGCGGAGGCGGCGTCAGAACAACTATTATCATCTGTAAGTGGCTATGAAGAAACGCAACGGCGGGATTGTTGGAAGGCGACTTCTGCAGCTTTGGGGAGCCCCCCCCCCGTGGTGTTCCACTTTGCAGAGATACCCGCGTTGGCCTGCCTGCTCCCTTAGCATCCGTCCGCCAAGGAGCCAGGCCTTGACAGGAGAATGTACTCAGAGTGCGACCGAGCAAAGCAGAGTTATGCCAGAATGACTGTTTTTTGCGGGGAAAAAAGGGGAAATTAAGTCCCCCAATAATAGAACGCCAAATGCAGCAACAATGAGCAATGAGCCCTTTCAGTTACAGTTACAGTTACAGCATTTAGCAGACGCTTTTATCCAAAGCCTCTTATAATTACATAGTGCTATTACATGGAGCAGGTAGGGGTTAGGCATCTTGCTCAAGAATGCTTACAGGTAGGCCAGCTCTGGGGCTCGAACTCACGACCTTACTACTGGGAGTCCAACGCCTAGACCACTAGACTATCCTGCCCCCTACTGGCTTGGAGTCCAACACCCAGACCACTAGACTATCCTGCCCCCTACTGGCTGGGAGTCCAACACCTAGACCACTAGACTATCCTGCCCCCTACTGGCTGAGAGTCCAACGCCTAGACCACTAGACTATCCTGCCCCCTACTGGCTGAGAGTCCAACGCCTAGACCACTAGACTATCCTGCCCCTTTCAGAGCCCAAACACACCTCTGCTTGGACATGACACCATTGGTGGTAACAAAAAAATTGGAGCTAACGAAAAGGCTAAAGATTAACTCATGTTGACATGTTAAATCGAGCGACAACTAGTTATCTAAAGAAAACAGCAAGTATAGGATGACAAATGAGCGTCATGGTAACCGATAAAACGCTTTGTTCATTCAGCTCATGGACTTGAATTATGGGACTTTCTTGTGTCGATAACTGGCGGATTGCTGCAAATAAAAACGTTTAAATGTGCTACTGATGTTATTTTAATATAATATACAAGTTGTTTATTTGGATAAAAATGTTTATACAGTTACAGTGTATGTATAATAATCTGATTTATCTAATTTTGTATTATATTGAAACGCATGCATGCAAAAAGTTCTTCCAAAGCTTGAATGATAAAATATAAGCCAAGTAGCCAGAACCAGTTGGATAGCCTACACCCTACAGCAGCAGTAAGAACAAAAAAAACTAGACTTTATTTTCTCCTTTTAGATAAAACTATGAACATTTGCAACCTGCAAATAAATACAAATGAATCATGTCTTTGTTTTTTTCATTAACCTTGGATGCGTATTAAGGAATGTATTACAGTCTATGTGTAGAGCACTATTTATAATCAGATATTTTCATATGCCGTGGGCCCAATTTAAAGACATTATACAATAACAATAATTTATCTACAAATGTAAAAAAAAATTAAAAAGATCGGAAATCTTAAAAATAAGCAAGGGTAGATGTATGGCCTCACAAGTGCTGCATGCAGATCTATTTTGGCTGCATTAGGCTCCACAGACAATATTTTGATTCAGTCTGGAAACTGTCTATTTATAGGGCTACTTATAATGTAATGATGATGAAGGTAGATTTTAACACCACTAGGAGTGAGACCTACAATTAAACTGTCAAACTGTTGCCAGTAAGCAATGCAGAAGGGTGCAACTCAATACAAGGCTCGACATCTTTACACTTGCCAATTATAATTTAATTAATGTTAACTCACTGTGCATTCTCAGTTTGAGTAATACATTTACATTTAAGCATTAGGTAGTAATAGATAGCACGCATTTTCTTTATTAGGCTAAGTAGTTGCATGTGGACTAGCGTGGCTAGACAATGCTGCAGGGCTAACTTTCCATCAGATCTGGCTGGGGGGGGGGTTTGACTTGGACTTGTTTCTAAAACAGTCGATAGTGTTCAGGATGTGCTACATTAAACCCAACCCACGTGGACATAATAATTAGTACAGCAGGAGGCATCAGTGTGTCCACGAGAGGTTTCCAATGAGCCAAGTTACCTCCAAACACCTGTTGTCCTCCTTTATAAGCTAGCATGCATGCAGGCGTAGCCCTCTGGCTAATCTCAGACCCCTCCCCCTCGCCACAAGAGAGTGTCTTTGACTTACACACTTGTCGAGTAAATGTGAGGATGCAAGTGTAGCGTTTACCTGTAAAGACTCCGGTTGTTTTTACCTTTAGGCCAATCAGAGCTTTACTTTTAATTAGGTGTCCAGCCACAACAATACATTTACCTTTAGGCCAATCAGAGCTTTACTTTTAATTAGGTGTCCAGCCACAACAATACAATTCAAAACCCTATACAGAGCCTAGGTCTTGTATCACTCGGTACACGACCCGTAGCATTTTAACCTGGCTGGTGCCGGTAGTCAAGACGAATGAGAGAAGAGCAATGGAATGAGCGGAGGTCATTTGATACACGAGTCGCCGTTATAAAAAGTGTGATAAAAGTTAGGAGGTGCAAATCACCTTTGAGATTATCAAATCGAGCGATGACTCGCCACCTTCCTTTTCAATTCACGCTTTATTATCACCTGTGTATTTATCAAGGAATTTTTGTAACTTTCACCATTTGGCCAAACAGCTTTGACGCAAATGATGAATGCTGCCTTACAAATTGCACTGAATTAAAAACTGCACTAAATGGCACTGAATTAAAAACTCAAGCTCATTAATCAAACCAACAGCAACTTTTAAGAAAGTGACCTTTGATGTTATCAAATAGTTAGAATTACAATTGAATATAATAACAACAAATGCACATTTATTAACTTCCTTATTAATTCATATGACACATTAAAAACCCCATTTGAATCAAATAGGTTTTATAGCTTCCACCCCTCGTAGGCTCACAGGTTTGTTGGTACTGACAAAGTCGAGGTAAAAAAAAACCTCTTGACAGTTGACAGTGTCTGTAAACACTAGCTGTTCCAGCCAAGCCACATTTTAGGGAATCATGCCTTTTCAAGCATTACAGTTTTTACTACTCCATTCTCCTCAGCTGTATGGAATTGGCTAAATGAACCCATCAAAGGCAATAACAAATTATGAGAATAATTCAATAATAAATTAAATAAGAAAAAAACTCTTAAAAGTCAACTTAATCATCTTCTTCTTCACAATGTCTCACTGCAAATTCTGTTCCTCAAACCAAGGTTCATACCAAAATTTCAGACATCAAATCACGTCAGAAAAGAAACCCAACCCGATGACAACTCTTGAATGACAACGCAGTGAACTGGATTAGATCTGCCGTTTCTCACGTGTACACGGTGAGCTCTTCCATCTAGGTCTTTGACACCTTGTTTACTCAAAATAGTTCTTTCCCAAGTCAACCATGTCTCGAGCTAATCTTTAGCTTCTTTAATCACACCCCTATATTGTGGGCATATGAGCAGGGTGATATGACCCTAACCGTCAACGCAGCCCCTATTTTGAACAGCACACAAGAACAAGAAGAGGGATTTACTCTTAAATAAAAAGGTATAGCCTCTCATCCCCCATTTAGTTGCTAAAGAGCCTTATTTGGCGCAGTACACGGTGGCATGATTTCACTACTTACATTCGGATGCGTTGAAAGCTACTAAAATGGTTTCAGTCAGTTGAATAGATGTCTACCAAGGTAATTTAAATGTACATCTCTATAATGTTCCAACAGAACATTGTCATTGAAAAACCACAATTTGAAACTGAAAAAAACTGAAAAAATACAACTATATATTGTATTCTTATACATATACATATACTTTTTGATTCAATTCTGGAATTATTTAGAATCAATGATTTATTTTCATTTTTCACTTACATCTATATTTTGACATTTGAGGATTTTTATGTTTTCAGATTCAGATCTCGTTTTTTTGGTTTCAGATCACATTTCTTTTGGCGTGGGTGGCGTGGCATCAGCTGAGCTGGGCGTGGAATAACGAGTGACGGCAAAGGAAGCCGACGGCACTGTGGACGCAGTGTAGTGGGCCCATGTACGGTCCGCTTGCGATGGTCTTTGTGTAGGTAAACATCCTTTGTATGTAAAAAAAAATAAATACGGATCTCAGAAAGGGCTAAACAGAGGTGATTATGTTTAGCTCAAGATCTGTTGCTGCGGTCAGCACGGCACAATGTGCCTCTCCTAAAGCAGAAGGTGCAGGCCCATACCAATAACGGTATCCTGTTGATACTGACTGGAAATGACATATGGATCTGTAGGGACAGACGCCGTACAGAACCAAAGGCTAACTATTTATGGAAAATGCTTCCAACTCGGTACTGCAAGTAGCAGTCAACACAGGGCGCGAGCCATCTGCAGTTAGACCTCAGGTTGAACAGGGAATGGGAGTGTGATCACAGAAGAAGAGGTTTCAAAATGTACACTCATAGATGTCTCCCCGCCTGCAATGCCATTGTCAAAAGAAAACATAATGAAGTGCTTCACACAGACGCGTCAGTAATTAGAAACATCTATTCTGATAATAATATTAAATATTTGCTTCTCGACGTTATGCAGCACACGTTAGCGTGTTTAAAAGCTCTCAGTGCCGCTGAATGTTGAATTAACATCACAATAATATTTGTGATAAACACAACACGCTTCTTTTATTTTTTTAACTCTCCATTTGCCAGTCAGAAGACCAGATTTATATATTCTATTCCAAATGTTAACATTAGGGATGGCATGTTACTAATAAAAACAATATGCATTACCTAACAAAACAAACAAACAAACCAATCAATGACAAACAGGGTTTACATTAAGAAATTAAACCAGTTTCTCACAGAGCACAGGTCAAGTTGCCATTATCTCCTTCATGAAAGTAGATTTTCTATTCATCCCTTTTCAGAAACGCTACGCAAGGGAAAACGGTTGAATTTTGTCAACAACATTTGTCGATACAACATTCTTACTTTGAACACAGACCGAGCCTCAACTGCAACCGTCATGCGGTCACCAACTAAAAGTCAAAACCCCAAAGTAGCCATCTGCTGCCTTCCTCTCCTCGGGACGCACAGCCTTTTGACATCCAACTGTACCAACCCTACAGTACAACGTAGGAACAGACAAGACGCATTTCCCCCCATGACGGTTATGATAACTAAAGCGAACAAGTGAAGCACCAACTGGCCACATTTTATCCCATAAAATGTACCGTTCACCCGGAGCATCTCAGCGTCAGCAGCTAGCCTCACCATAGAACCCTCAAGACTTCAGGGAGTGAGTGTTCGATGTGCCCATTTACTAAAACTAGTTCTCCGGGAGGGAAAAAAAAAACAAAAAAAAACAAAAAAAAAACAACACCACAAGTATGTTGGTAATAAAACTGTTCTCCACATGATTAGGTCCAGCTGTTGCGTTTAAGGGCCGTGTGTGGATATTAAACCACAGTGTGCTGGGATACCTAGAGATACAGAGCCTTCAAAAGGCTAGGGATGCAACATACCTCCATGACATACTTCTATTTAGAATTCAGCCCTATGTCGAGCCACTTAAAATAATTGGCCTATATGTGCGTGCTACATGGACCGCTTCTGCACAACAATGAGGAAAATCAATTACCGCATGTCGCTAATCCCTTTTGTTCCGTCCTTTTGTTTCTAAGTTAGGACTAAAGGAAAGAGTCACTTTGATTGGACCATCGCTCATAAGTCTCCACGCCCACAACATTTAGAAAACCAATGAGGTTTAAGATTCGCAGCAGTGTTTCTGTTCCTCCAGGAGTCGTGAAGAAGAAGGTAGCGGTGATGGGGGCTGGACGCGTACTGGTTTCCCTGCACACATTTCCAGTGGCCCGAGAGTCAGAACCAAGGAACCACCAATGCCTCTGTTCTGCCCCAGTTACATTATCCTCTGTAAACAATTAACTACGACCAATGATTTAAAAAATACAATAATGAAATAATGCACACACACACACACACACACACACACACACAAGGCTCTGGAAAAAGAAACCGTGGTATGTTGTAAAAATCCAGACGCGTACACACACACACACACTCACACCCTGAAACCCCCATTACAAAAAAAAAAAAAAAATTCAATCTATATGTTAATGCCATGAATTAAAATTTAATAACAAGAGATATTGAAAAGCAGACTGGAAATTATACAAAAATAAATCCTGAAAGATCAGGCCTCTAAAATTAGAAATTCAGCGCAGCATCCGGTCTCCCGCTAAACCCTTGTAGGCTGGCAGATTAAATTTTTGATGAAAATCAAAATTACACTGCAGAGTGAGGCGGGCGCAGCAAACCGGGCACTATTGTGATTTATGGATTCATTAAACCCGCCTGAGTCTCCCCCCTCCCCCCCTCCCCCCCCCCCTTTTCACTCAGAGAAATGAGATTTGAGAAAATAAAAATTTTCAGCAAAAGCAACTCACAAAAAGCTCCTGCACGTAAACAGGCCTAATTTTCGTTGCTGCAGCAATTGAACCTTCGCATGCATTATTCATGACACCAATAAGGTTTGCGTGGAAAAAGAAAAAAGGGGAGCGGCAGGCAAAATATGTGCATAATGCACAGATTATTTTTATTTTTAGCAAACCCCAGAAAAACCCGTTCCCTGGACTCTCATTTAGGTGACGCCATCTTCAACATGCCTCCGAGTGGAGCGGCACAATGTGTTTTAGGGTTGAAGAGGGATGTGGTTCTTGGGCCCACGCGCCAAGTGTGGACTCGCACTTCCACAACGAACCAACTGACATGACATTTGAAACAGCCCCGCCGTGTCACGGTTCTTGCCCTTTTTAAAAGTGTTGACCAAAGACAATAACGCATGAATCGATGTGGTCAACTACAACAATTAAACATTAACATGCCTCTGATTCTCCGCAGCACGAGGACTCTTGATGTCCGACACAAGGGCTCGCTTCAAAAGTCTGACTTTTAAAAATGTGGTGCCCTTTGCTCAAAAACTGCTTCGCTAGAACTCCGGGGAGCTTTTCCCCCCATTACTCGATTCCCTATTAAAAAATTATCCAGGCATTCTGCATATAAACATTCCCGTCGCTCATATGGTTTGCATCCAGCCCTAATAAAATCACGGGATTGCTGGGCCTCTTCCCCATTCTGCAATTCAGGCTCCTCCATTTTGACAGAAATCACCACGGAAAGGTCAGAATTCACATTCAGATTTAGCATCAATTTCCACCAGGGCTGTACATGTATACTTTTGTGAAGGTCAACTTTAAAATAACCCACAGGAAAATGCCCTTTAAAAGATTTATTCGTAGCGCTGTTATAAAAAAAAAGAAAAGAAAGAAAAAACAAGCTATGCCGGATGGGAAATTGTTTCGCATCCACAAATCTGTTCACAAATGCTGAGCAGAGAATGGTTTCGTTTGCGTTGCCTATTCTCAAACTATGCTCACATCTCTACCATTCTCTTCAGTACTAGTGAGATCACTTTTGTTCAAGTTTTTCCTCTGGCCCATTTGGAACGTGAGGTTCCCCAAATTCTACTACATATGCACAACAAACATGTGTATACACAAACACACACGTACACACACAAAACACACACACACACACACACACACACAAAACACACACACACACAACACACACAGTCATATTTAACACAGAAAATGTTAATCCTTACTAAATTTAACCTTAAATGGCATCTCCAGACATTTGCTACACAATTGAATTCCAATTCAAAGTATATTTCAAGCCTATTATCAATGTGAAAATATCTAAAAGTGAACCTATATAACCTACATTTCAATACCTAAAATGGCTTAAAATATTAAAAACAAGCACCCACTACACACAGTTACTGCATTATAATAGTTTGAGTCTGTTTTCACTGGATTACACAAAGAGCACAAAATGCTGGAGACACATGCTTAAGGTTACCATGCAATGTTTCCCATTTTAAAATAAATGTATATTTACGATTTGCATCATCAATCATTATCATTCATAAAATGTTATTACAATTTCTTAATTTCTCAAAATGATTTGCCTACAGGTGGCGACAATCGCAATGTAAGAAATTGAAACCATCTTTAATCTATCTGAATATAGCAACCTTTTACGATTTTCGTTCCGTTACGTTTTGCGTGCTTGTACACAAGACTCTTCGTCCCAAATCTGCAAATGTATTGTCACGCCAGTTTAAATGACTCGCACAGCCCAGGATAAATTTTTAGGGAAAATTCACAAAACATGGCTGCAGGAGGTTTTTGTGTTTCAGAATGTTCCTCCCCTTTCGTCCTTCGTGTTAATACTATGGCTTGTTCCCCTCATCTATCAAAATAAACAACGTATTTCCTGTGTGGTTAGTGTAATACAAGACAAAAAACTGTCTACACAGCTAAATAGTTGGTGGCTGCAAGAAAACTTTATTTCTAATTTGCTATCAAAATCAACAGATTAGGTCTATTTGGGATTACTTCAAAGACAGCACTCAGTGACAACATTCCGTACTAGTGCACAACACGGACAAATGTCCTCATTGTGGACTTGGGGGATAAATAACAATCACAATGGCCTCCAAAATTTTGGAATTTGTGGGATTTTTAACTAAAAAAGGAGCGAATTGACGTACCTCTGGAGACGATGCAGTTCATGCGAGTCAGTCGCTCTCCAAATCCTCCTCCCCGCGACCAGCGGTGACTGCACAACTGCTTCCTCAAAAATTACAATTAGTTATTTAGAAATTCCAAATGTTCAAATTTAGAAGCGCTTTATTCACGCAACTCCGAGGCATTTTCGAGCGAGGACCGTGGCGTATGTGGATTTGTTTTGCGACGGTTTTTCCCTATTATCCGTGCAAGGCAGCGTTTTGCCGTCCTCGGGGTTTCTGTTGCGGTTGCTCCTGTGGAAATTTTCGTCCGCCATATACAAGGGCAGATTCCGAAATTGCAGCGCCGGCCAGATATATTAGCCTACACGAAAAAAATATTCTGGGAAGATGGGGAAAAAATGGCTGCCCGACTGTAAAGTTACACTGGGAAAGTACCAAAGGGGTTTTTCTTATGTGAAGCTTGATTTGAATAGGCTACTACCTACAGCGTACTATAGGCTGTAGTTGTTTAACCAAATCATGCACAAGAACAATAGATCAGAGAGAGACAGAGAGGAACAAGCTAATTAAATCCTTAGCCTACTCCTTAATTTTTTTTAATTCACAATTTTAAATAAATGCATATTCCTGTTTGAATGAATCATCAGAATACTACTACCAATTACATAATTTTCCAATTCCCTTTTCCCCGCAGAATCAAAACACCTCATAGTTTTTTATAGACACGATTTTGGTTGGCCAACACATTTTGAATTGAAAACAAATACTTTTCGAATTACATTAAAATATAATTTGTTTTGACATGTATCGAACATCAAGTAGACATGCGTGAATTGTTTAGTATCAAAAAGTTGTAGGTCTAGTGATTTTTCTAATGTTTTAGTGAACAGGTACACCTACAATATCGAAATAGATAAACCACCCTGGGTTGATCTGGCAAAATTCTGCAAACAGGAAGTTCGAAATATTTCTCTTACGCTGGGAATTGTAGTTTTAGCTATCTAATAATTATTTACAGTATTAATCATATAGTTTTTAAATACATTTTGGTCGGAATTTATCATTACATTCTTGCATTACCTAATGATCATCATTTTAAGTGTGTAACTAGAATTACAGCATACTACTATTAACCTACATTTGTATTATATTTATTAATCTATTTTCATTATTATAAAAAGAGATCAGACAGTAGGCTAATCTTCTGTTGTGGTACACCAGTTTTTGATTTTAGTGATACAGTGCCTCAGTCTTCGGCTCCCCGTTGGGTATGAAATTGATTTTACATAACGCGTGGGCCCCTAGCTACAAGTTATATAACAGACATGTTGAATACATACAAGTGTGCAGCCTTAGATACTTAAGGGCCATTCTGGACAACAGAGTCCTGTGCCCCCCCCCCCCCTTCCCCCACTGTTAACCGCCCATACTCCAGCCTCGACACAATGATTGACAGTTCGTTAAAACACAAAACTAACAGTACAATCCTGTTTGCCTTGCCATTTATAGTGTGCAAACCACTCGAACTCGAAAATTTGTTTGTGTTTGCGTTTTCTAGACTGTTTCCAATTTATTACTTGTGGCAAGTCTCTGAAAATATTGATTTTAATTTCCCGCTATACTGTGGCAACCGGCAAGTCCTTGGATGTAAAATGTATAATACCATTTGCATTTAAATGTTTTTGTTAAGTGTATACTACACATGAATAATTGCAGTATGTCCCATGCACATACTGTATAAATGAACAAATAAGAATATATTTATGTTTTGGCATTTGTGGCGCATTTTATGGAAAATGTAACAGTAATTTTACATCTGGCACTGATGGTGATGTGTTCCTGGATTAATACGTAACATTTCAGGGCTCCACAAACATTTTATCGTCACCAACCGACAGAGAAATACACTTGGCCACAGACTCCCAGTTAGGGAGAGAAGTTGTCCCTGGCTAGATGCTGGTGAACAGCCCAGGAAATCTCAATGGGGCTGTCTGGTTAGATAAAGAATCGTTTCATCTCGAGGAACTCCGGTCACCATCTCCATCCGTTTCAACATGGAAGAAGGTCAAGCTTCTATATAAAGCCCTTTATCACAGTAACAGCCCGAAGCCCTTCACAAGCCCACAATCCAACAGAAGCTAAGCTAAACCGCCCTAAGATAAGCCAGTTCTCCTGTGGAAACCATCAAGTGTCTTATTTAAACATTTATAAAGGGGGGGAAAAGTGGGTGCTCAAGGAACAAGCAGGTAGTGTATGTTGTGTGCCTTCTCAGTGCAGTATCTCCTTTGTCCAGCAGAGAGCAGCAACACATAATCCAACAATGTCATCTTCTGATATATCCAACGGGAGGGGGGAATACATCTCCTCCATAAGATGCAACTACTCACCCCTGTCTGCTGATGGATCTCAAATGACAATGTAATGGGGATTCTGTCACGGTCCTGTCGTAACAAGATTAAAATTGAGAGTCATAAGACAAAGAGTAAAGACAGAGAGTAATGTCATAATGTTTCTGTTAACAGTAATAAGCCAGAAACAAATGGCCACATTTAACAATGTTGTGCGTGCGTGCGTGCGTGCGTGCGTGCGTGCTTGAGTACATGCAGCGTGCAACCAAATTGTTTTGGCTGTTCTGAAGCTCAAAGTTAAATAAAAGCAGAAAGACATTAATGCAAATGTACCATGGACAGATTATAGCCAGCTTGTGTTGTTCACTGGCATTTACTTATAAACGTATTTAACTCGTAGGGTCACCAGGGCAACGCACCTAATATTCAGTCTCTCTCAAAATGTGGGGACAATTGTGCGTATTAATTTAATATTAAAGGAGTCAATTATATTGTTTGGCCACTGGGGGGACAGGGGTCCCGCACCACTCGCACAATAATGGTGCATGTACAGTGAGCGTGCTTCGTCCCAATCGCGCCCATATGGCGACCTGCTGAAAGTAGTTCCCTGTGTTGTCGTGGTGATATTGGAGACAAAGCAGCGACTCAGATATTCGGCACGTAAACAGCACGTGGGAGTGTTTAAAATCCTGGAGATCACGTTCTGCGATGTGATGGGAGTTTGAGTGGCGTACACGCACTGTACACGTCGGTACGGTGGAATCCACGTAAGGGCACACCGGGTAACAGCACAGTCTGCTTTATTGCACAGCCGGTCCGGTTTGAATTGAATGGTTTCCTATGGCAACCCTGTCCGGATAAGTACACATTGTTTATAAGCACAATTGGGATGACGACAAGTTACGCGGTCCCAACCTAAATGTTATAATGGGGGGCAGGATAGTCTAGTGGTCTCAGTGTTGCACTCCCAGCGAGTAGGGGGCAGGATAGTCTAGTGGGCTGGGTGTTGGACTCCCAGCCAGTAGGGGGCAGGATAGTCTAGTGGTCTGG
>JAOEHI010000004.1:1800010-1833572 GCA_025447815.1 Percopsis transmontana
CTCTCTCTCTCTCTCTCTCTCTCTCTCTCTCTCTCTCTCTCTCTCTCTCTCTCTCTCTCTCTCTCTCTCCCTCCCTTCACTACTGAAGTCTCTCGCCCGCTGTGCTGTCCTACTCACCCAGAGGAAAAAGTGCAGGGCCTTGCTGCTGTACAAGCTGTTGCTGAGAGGGATAAAGACGGTGGTGTAGGCCGCCCAGACCGCGCTCCAGGCTGGGCCAGGCGGGCCAAGCGAGTCCCCTGCTTCCACCAGGCCCCGGGGACCAGCCCGGCTCAATACCATCGGGGCCTCGGGCGGGCCGAGGTGGCCGGTGGGGGTGGGGGGGTCGGGAGGGAGGGAGGGGAAGAGGGAGGCGATCCCTCTGTCTCTCCGTGGACAGACAGGAGGGGGGAGGGGGTGGGAGAGAGAGATAAGAACAGAGAGAGAGAGCGAGGCAGAAAGACAGCGGGGAAAGAGAAACGGTGGTCCGGGGGGCGAGACAGAGAGTGAAGGGCAGGGTGGGAGAAAAGGGGGCATGACCAGGGTGGGGGTGGGAGGGCCCAATCGGAGAGGGGGCGGGGCCTGGGGGCAGGAGGGGGGATTTGGGGGTGTTGGGGTGTAGGAGAAGCCTGAACAAGCCTGGTCTCCTACAGGCTGGGATTTGTTTGGTTATCGAGGATGTTGTGCATTTAATACTCTTCGTTTTAATATTCAGCTGTAACTTTATTAAGATAATTTTGAGTTTTGCTTGTCTCATCTCACCTTTTGCTATCTAATTTATATTATTTTGGATTCTTTGCCTCTTATTCTTTTGATTCTTAAGTCATTCTTGTTTTCTATATATTTTTATATACCATGTCACAAATCAGCTTGTAAACTTTTTATAAATGTACTGAACAAATAGTGGGTATTATTAGTTTAGGGGCAGGATAGTCTAGTGGTCTAGGTGTTGGACTCCCAGCCGGAATGTCGTGGGTTTGAGCCCCAGAGTCGGCTTACCTGTAAGCATCCTTGAGCAAGATGCCTAACCCCTGTCTGCTCTATGTAATAGAACAATGTAATTGTAAGTCACTTTGGATTAAAGCATCTGCTAAATGCTGTAAATGTAAATTATTATGCGTTTTAGGCTTTATGTCATTATGAACATTTATAAGCAAAAAGAGAGAACTGTCCTCATTATAGTTACAAGTGTGTGTGTGTGTGTGTGTACTGTACCAACCATTCCATAATCCACTCCGTTGGTGATGGTGTGTCTTCGCTGCTCCTCCCGGGCTCTTCCATGTCGCCTGGAGCTGACAGTGAACCCTGTCGCTGATTCACTCTGGGACCTTGGGAGGCCGGGCTCCACCACACCTAGACACATGACACAACAAGTAAAATGTCAAGTGAACAAAATATAGCTGAGAATTTCGGAAGGATGTAACGATGCGTGCGTAGGCCTGTGAATGCCAATCGTGACAAAGGATACTGTTTCACACCCCACGATATTATATCAGTACAGTATCATTGTACTGCTGTGCAAGAGAGATATCAGAACAAAATTACGATGGCACTCCCTGAGTCGAAACAAAATTTTAAACAATATTAAGAATAACTTAAACAAGCTGCTTAGCAGCAGTTAAGAGGTGTATAAATAGGGGTGTCAGAAGCTATATACACATATCATGTATGTTATGTGTTCCCCGCCCTGCTCTCTATTCTGTGTTCATCGCAGGTGTTCCTGATATCTGATTTGAGGGTGGCTCCGCCCCGCCCGGAGATAAAAGGCTGGGAGACAGGAATGAGACAGACAGGAGGCTGAAGCAGCTGGAATCGCCAATAAACAGTGCTAATAAATCATGAATGCAGACACAAAATAAAGACGAGACATAAATAAATAACTATTCTAACATATAATAAATCATTCCTTTGCTTAAAATCATTAAGACCTGAGACAGTTGACATGCTGTTCCCTGTGTTATGATATGAGGGACGGTAAATGTTTAAAAACACACGTTTCTTGTAAAAGCAAGAAACGTGGTTAAAGTGACTGAAACCTCATCTTCTTTTTCCCGGATTCCTTCTTTTGGTGGCGTGTGCGTGTAGCTAATTGTGCAACCACAGACATGATGCTGCACGTCGACGGGCTATTTCTGAGAAGAACCACCTGTAGCACAGCCTTGTTTTCCACCTACAACAGGATATTACAGTACTTGAATGGATGACAGTATCAATAATGTAACAATATTGAACCTTTTCCTGATTTAAAAACACAATTGTTAACATCCATTACGGACGAAACCAGGCAACCCCCCCTCACACACGAATAAAGATGGACGTTCTGTCTAGTCCAGTGTATGGAAAAGTTTCATTGGACAGGGTTTCATTATCTTTAAATAATGTAACTGCGGGTGAATGCCGAGGTTGGTATGCCCATATATGGGCATACATCTGACCCCCTTGGGCAGGTCAAGAGCACCCCGTCACTTGCCTGCATCAGCGAGCCTGACCCCGCCTGATGTAATCTGGCCTAATCCAACCGGTTCTGGGTGAACGAGGGGAGATTACATCATTATCGGCCTGTCTCTGTGGTGTGTGTGTGTGCGTGCGTGTGTCCCAACAAGCCATGACTTTGTCCTGGGTGACTACGTGATGCAAGCGGCCCCAGTCCCTCGGGGCTGCCGGCGGGCCCCTGTTATGCTCATAGCTGCAGACAGGCAGGCCTGCAGTACACAGGCGTCAGGCAAATAGGAACTGACTCTCAGAACGCTGTGCCGTGCGTAGGAGAGAGAGAGAGGAGGAAGAGAGATAGGGAGACGGGAGGGGAGGAGAGAGAGAGAGACGGGTCGGGAGGGAGAAAGAGGGAGAGAGAGGTAGAGAGAGGGAGAGAGAGGGGGGGGGGGAAACACAGGGAGAGAGAGAAAACAGAGAGAGAGGGGAGCAAGTTTACATGTTTACATGTATGAGAGCAGCACGGCCCCCTTCGGTACAAGTCCAATGGAGGTGTCGCTGAAGGGTGAACACAGGTGAACACAGGAGAACACAGGTGTAGCTCACAGCGCTCATTGATGGATCTGATCTAGATAACAAGGGCAAAGACTGGCCTGCCTTTCCCTTGGAAAGGGGTGAATTAAAAGGGCCATTTCTGCTTTGGCCTAACAGTGGTTCTCCGCTAGGGGGGGCACCTTGGGATCACTCGGGGAACTGCAAGGTGCCTTTCCGGGGTTCCGTGAGATGATGTCTTGACGTTGAAAAGATCTATTTGATAATATTTGTTATATATTTTAGTTTATTATCTTTATTAAAATGTATATTTAATATATGTCTATGTAAAATATATGTTTCGTGCTATTATGTTTACGTTATACAAAGAAAGTTGACCGCTATAGGTGACAAGTTACTCTCTGCTGGATCTGTGTTGGAACGGCAAGGCGTTAAACAGGCGAGGCCCTTGACAGGAGTAGGTTAGCTAACCAAAACGTAATGACACAAGTATGCTTACAACTTCCTGGGAAGATAACCGTGTTTTGTGTTCAGTGTTCTGACATGTCTGTACCAGTGGGTCTGCCCACGTTGCTGACACGCTGGGTTTCAAGTCAGGATTTTCGTCGTTTCATAGGATGGACGGAAATCGACCAATCGCTGATGCGCTCTTATTGGCTTTTCGTGAGCGTGCATGTTTTGCTGCTGTTCATGCTCGAGGTGGTCCGAATGCTGAAGCTTAACACTGACAGTTGATCTTACTATTGGGGATAGGTAGTGACATAACCCCCCCCCCCACACACACACACACACACACACACACATCTCTAGGACACAATCTGTATGTTTCGTCTCAAGGCTTCACAAAACTTTTATATTATTTGTTTTTACATGACGCTATTTGAAACAGTAGTCGGGTAACTCTCCTTGGCTACTCACTTGATCTCTGAAGCTGGGGAGACTCTAGAGCGAGAGACTCAATGGCCCTTCCATTTCTCTGCTGCGGCGCCGTTTGTTTTGCTACCTGGCCCGGATCGGGCCGATAACTGCCCTCTGGCGCGACGGGGACCCTGTCCAAACTCCTACCGGACCTCTCAAACCCGCCGTTATACCGCGGCGGCCCACATGCATTATAGCCGCCGCCCCCGTCCTCGTACCTGGTCCGGTTCTGCAGAGCGGATGGGCGGTGCTGGGTGTTCGCCACATTGCTCGGCCCCAGCGGTCGAACTTTGTTTTCAACCCGGACCCCAACATTGCACGTAGAAAGCGGCGCCGGTTTGCTCCGTGGTAGATTATGTTTGGATTGTGGCTGTGTTTGCTGCGGGTGCTTAACGTGCTGGCTATTCTCTGGGTTGAGCATAGAGTAGCGCAGCCCCGCGACAAATCGCTCAAAAGTCAGGCAGCCATGAGGTGGTGCGACCCGCCTCAAGCTCTCCAAAACCCCGCCGGGCAAATCCTGGGTGCCCGCGCCCTGCCAACGGCTCTCGATCTCGGATATGTGTACGAAGCCTCTCCCCCCATCATCTAAAATGTCAAAGAGGGTCCTCAAACTATGCAGAAATGCTTTGGGTAAACCATCTGTTGAATAGTCCGTCTCTTTAGGTTGCATCTTGACAGCTATATAACGATCTGGTTTGACCCGAAACCCCTCTTTTCTCGATCCAACTCGAACATAAATAGTCGACGGACCGTTGAGGCTGCAGCCCTGGTCAGTCGCTATCAAAGCCATGAAGTTAATAATATCCTTATGCTTGCTGTATGACGGGAGAATAAACCAAAGCAATATAAAGTCTTATATACGAAACATAGCGTCAAATTTTACACAAAAGTTTTTCAAATACTTGCTTTTTGAATTCATTAAAAAAAACTCGTATCCAAAGATTTTTCCTCAAATCCCTTGTAAACGATTTACTTTCTCTTCGAAACTATCCAACCTGGTTTGGCAACTCTGTAATCCATGGATTTTTTTTGTGCCAGGACCGCCCTTCAAACATCTCGCCCTGCGCCCCCATTGGTCGCAACGAGAGTGCGCTGTGCACTCATTGGTAGACTCCAGTGGAAGGCAGAAGTTTGAGTTGCGCTTTTGTTATTGCTAATGCGGAGACGTTATCCACGGTGATTCATACCGCATAACCACCCCACCCCCAAGCCGGGGCAACCTTGCGCCATCCAACAACAACAAAAAAATCACAGAAATAATCGCTTGACGAGAACCCAAATAAATGCCACCCGATGACCTGCACGTTGTAAAACGCAAAGCAACAGTCCATTCTCGTGTAGGCTACAGCAACTGGACTAATGCGCCCTGACGTCGCACTCCCATTCAGTCGGTGTCAATTTGAAAGGTTAGCCTACTAGTGATGAATGCTGAAGTTATATGGAAAAAAGTCACCCCACTGCAATTATTATTTATCCTGCTATATAGTGTCAGAAATTATTGAATATGAATTATTCATCGCAGATAAATGTATGACTTCTGGAAAACAACAGCTGATTTTTTGATCATTCTATGCAGACTGAAAGTAATGAATAGCCTAAATCAATCCCACTCCAGCCACTATTGTTTACATATTGAGTAATCGATTTACCACCTACAGGGGTTTGATATGCATGGTGTTACAGGAATCGATTTAGTTCAGAATTGCTGGCAGATATACTGAGCCAAGGGATGTATCCTGGATTAAACGAGAGAGAGAGAGAGAGAGACAGAGAGAGAGATCTGCTGCTGACTCCAACAAGGTCAGTCAATCCTTTGTCACGCACATCATCGTATTTTGGTTAATAGAACCTACCACCTCCAGAACCGCCTGTCATTCATTTCCCACCAACATAGATCTATGTTGTAAACAAACACAGTTATACTCCTGCTGTTGTTAGTCAAGACTAATCAGAAATTACCCTGTGCATGTGACAGAGAGATAAAGAGCTTGTTAAACAGCCTACTTATATTTTTTGTAAAAAAAAAAAAAGGGAGAGATGGTTCAGAGTAAGTTCAAACTAAAGTGACAACCTCCTTTGTCAAAAATTTGGAATAAGTTTAATCACTGCTGAGCTAAGCTATGGAGACACGCTTCATGCAGTAGGCCTAGGGAGAGAGAGACAAATCTAAGAACACACTGAAACATTTTGTTTTATTCACAATCATTGCGTCTTCATGTTTCTCTAGTCTGTAGATTTACTTGTGTTTTACCATGACCCCAAAGCCTGGACTTTGGTCACGTTGCTTAATCTTTAAGGTGTTACAGCACGCTTGAAAGAGAGTATTGTTGCAATAGCCTAGGCTGGCAGTTACATTAATAACTTAGCGCAATTAAATATTTTCAAAATACTTTACCTTGAAATGTTAAAATGATCAAACCCACGACCTTTCCGGATGGTAGTCCAGCCTATAAGCTATCCTGCCCCCCCTCATATTACTGAAGGGAACTGAAACTGTGATTCTGAGGGTTCTGTGTCATTGTTTTTGACTCAGCAAATCATAATTTGTTGTGTTGTGCAAAGTAATCAGATGTAAAAGTGATAGAATTTCAGGCCGGATTCATTTTTGGAAGTCTTTGAACAATGCAGGTATTAATGTATCATTACAGAGCTGTACAATGGTTAGTAATGAGTCAATGAAAACAAAAACAAAACTTTTACAATGCCATGGCACTTCACCTCTGCCATTTACTACCAACGAGGAATACTATAGTTCTAAATGACCTAAACATTTTTAGGATTTGTCATGCATTCATGAAGGTCAACAATAAATATGGACTGACCACTAGTGGCCAATTCTGGTACTGCAGAAGAAATTCTACTATGTGCCATACCAACGACTGTAAAAATATACATTTGTATTTTGTGTTTAGTATTTTAGTAGTACACCATGGAAAACCCTGAAGACCCACACAGGTGTAAATAATTTGCTAAGCTTGATATACAGTATAGTGTATATTATATACTGTCTAAATTCAGCTCACTCAAAACGCATTTAATAATATATTAAATACCTCACTATGGATCCACTGTCAAAATTATTTGTGCAAATGCTTAACTTATGTTCCACACTTAATGGCTATGGTTTGTAAAGACAATCAAAATATATTTGAATAGCATATGATAAACGGGCAAGGGAATACTAATACATTATATTTATAGATTGATGTATACGTTTAATTGGTAGAGGCATTGTCATTCCATGGCATCGCCATAGGGAGTCCTCTTGGGCCGTGATGGTTCCTCCAGCTCTGACAGGGAAAAGCAGAACACAACACTAGCATACAACACCGTCCTTGCTTTAGAGTGACAGCACAACCAGTTACAGTAAGATGGAGACCACAAGAGACAAACGCCAGTGCTGAAACACTAAATGTGACACGGGAGAAATACCATTAACTCTTTTACAGTTCCTAATTTGTTTGGACATAAAGCAGGGATAAATATTTCAGCGGGCACACAAACTATATTCACCCTGAGGCCGTGCGCTGTCTGGCCTCTTGCCAGTTTCCAATAGCACCCAGAGATCTGTACACTTTTGTGTCTCCCAGCGTGTCACCGCATAGCTCCCTACTGACGAAGCAACTGGGAGCAGACAGATGTTGAGAGAGAGAGAGAGAGAGAGAGAGAGAATTAAATTAAATTAAATGGCACCTCTATAACGCAGTCACTAAAGAAGTCAATCTTATATTTCTCACCGACTGAGATGAGGAGATTCCACTGAAAAGGATAATAAAATCTCTTCCGCAGAGCATTTTGAAGGACAAATATGCCAGCAGCACCTGGAAACAACAGGTACATAATAAAGGTGAAATTCTTAACAAGATTCCTGACAGCATGTAGAAAGTTGACAACAATAAAAAACTAGCAATCATCACTGTATGAGTGATAAAAGGCATTGGAAGGTTATCACATTGGAAAAAAAACAGTGCTATTGTAGTTTGTGACAGATACGACTGCATCACTTACCTAATATAAAGCTTCCAGTCCCTTTCATAAAGGCATGGGACTGGCAAGCAGCATATCTCTGCAAACCCTGAGAAAAAAGAGGTCATACATCAATAATATCACGTACTACTGTCAGTCACAGTAGCAAAGAGTTGGAAGGTTATGACAATCTAAATCTCAATACCCACCGGGTGTTTTGCAACTAGCGCATCGTCCACTTTTGTTAGCCCAATATTAACCATTTTGTTTAGTGAAGGGACCGACTAAACCGACTAAAATCACATAATCCCTATCACCGTGTATTTGTCCAGTATGTCTGTATTTAATAGTCTGTGTGAGGTTTCAACTTGCAGAGCCTGTCAGGTTGTTACCAGATACTAGCCTACTTCTTCTTGTTTTTGTGGTTTCCGGAAGACTTTGGTGTATTGCGGCCTCTCACGGTAGAATTGGTAAACTGTAGGCTACTTATTAAGAGCTCATATTCATGCCTCATATATCAGTGTCTGAAATCAATTTTAGCTGTCACGACTTTCTTGCTGCGCCACAGGACCAAGAAAGTTCATAATTTTGAGACCGCGTTACAATAAATGGATCAATGTATGATTGATCTGAAAGTGGGCGACCTTTAGTGGAGTGGAGTGGCATTGCAGTTGGATCCGTGCAATTAAATAACTTTTGTCTTTGTAACTTTTGTTTATTTGGGAAAATGTCAGGTCATACAAATATACAAAATGTTGAAGCAGTGTCATCACTATAGTAAATGGTAGCCTACATATAGCTGATTATTATTATCATTATTTACTGCATTTGAACTTGTGTTATAATGTTATAAAACACAAACTTGGATATGCCCTAGATACTGAGGCATGCACACACACACACACACACACACACACACATTCAGAAGTCGTTGTCACTCTCCTCCAGCAGCGGTGGGCTCAGTCCAGCCTTCACTGGCCGAGCGGCCTGGATGGGGGCTGGGATGTTGAGGCTGTCGTTGTCTTCCTCCAGATCATCGTTCTCCTCCTCTTCCTCCAGCTCGTCTTCGTCATCATCCTCGTCCACATCGATCTCGTTGTCCTCCGTCTGCAACGGCAACCGCGTCGATAGGGACAATTACAACCGAGACACAGAGGCAACCTGGGGCTGTGCCAACAGCTAACCCTGAAGGAGACTAGCCGCCAACTGTCCCCCCACCCACCCAGGAGGTCAGAAATACACACAACACAAGATCTAGCTGCCCTGAAAATGTATCGCAACCATTTCTTTAGGATTACAAAAGGGGTACAACTTAGGGTTTAAATTAGGGTTATTCCACACGTTTTTAAAAAGGGATAGTGTGGATTTCAAGCCACTGGAGCCAGAGCGGTGAAAAGACATGCTTGTGGCCAAACATGTGCTTTCCAGTCTTATCCAAACACAACTTCTCCTCTCAACCAGACTGGACATACAGGCAAAACACTAATTCTGCTGAGGCATCATACACATATACATGATAAGCTATACATATAAATACAGGGGATGGGCCTAGAGAGACACTACCCACAACCACAGATCTATATTATTCTGGAAGTCAGTGAGAAGCCAACCCATGAAAAGCATTTCAATAAATCTGCATAGCAACAAATGTACATTTTTTTTTTAAATCTAAGGGGTTGGGGTTTAGGAAATCCAGTTGCAATACTTAAACAATTTGAAAAAAATATGATTTGAATCAAACAAGCTATCCTATGCAGCTCTACATATCATACACCAATGAGAGAGAACTGAACTAGGTCCAGTCCGGCACAAACCTTTCCTCTCCGTTGCGTGCCGGATGGAGGGGCTGAGCTTCTGGACACAGTTATGTTGGGCTTATAACATACACATGAATGAGAGAGGAAGGCAACGTGGCAGAAAGCATACAGAACAGTCAGCACAAGCATGGGAAGTGATAAGCTGAAGGGGAGTTAAAAGTAATGAAGTCAAGTGAGGAGTGCAAGACAGACGTTGAAAAGAAAGGTAACAGAAGAAAAAAGGCCATCCAAAGTTGTGTTTATACGCTGTGTAAAGTGAGGAGTTGTCTCCGCATCAAAGTGGATCTCCAGTGGATCTAAATATCCCACCAGTATATTAGACCACTTCAAGAATCCTGAATAGAGCTCTATGGGAGAAGTCTGTAACGCCAAACATGGCGGTTGGATGCACATATCCCGCCCCTCCCCCCAAAGAGCTAATAGTCTGCTTTATAACGGCCGATTAGGAAACCTATTAAGCCAATCGTGTGGTTGCACTGATATTGCGCACACGTAGAAGTATAAACTGCCCGAAGTAACTTCCCGCCGGCGTTACTGCGAACAAACTGTTCATCATCATCATATTGTTAGCATTAGCAACAGTTGTTCCTTAATGTTTAAGCAACGGTTGCCCAACTAACTGCATTATAAGCCCAGTGTGAAGCCATCTGTGAAGCGGTGCTATGCATCATTATAAAGGATGGGAAACAGCTTTTTAATAAAGTCTTGGTTGGAGAAAAGCTAGAGTAAAGTTATGCTAGCCTTTAAGGTGTTAGGAGAGGTGCATGTAACACTACTAGTTACCATTTCACTGTACAAACCTCGCTGTCACCACCCTGCATGTTTCCGATGAATCGAGTTCCCCATTTTCCTATGGGAGAGACAAATCAAAAGAAATTAAAACTGAATATTTTTGACATCTTTTTGAAGAATAAACAACAAACTGATGTGTACAGTACCCGTAGCTGTTCTGGTAGACCCCAGCTTAGGGGGCCTGCTTTCCTCCATGTCGCTGTCGGAGCCCTCGTCCTCCAGAATGTCCATGTCAGAATCATCGTCTTTCACTAGGGAGGAAACGTCACACAACACATTTAGGAGAGGATGTCACTCACTCACACAAGCTTGGTTTAAATGGTAAGTCAGTGTGATTCAGTCTCACATCCACTCCTTATGAGCTTCTTCTCCTCCTCTCGCAGTTTGTGCTGAATCATCCTCAGCGTATTTTCAGTCTCCTGTGATGGAGGGGGGGGGGGGGGGGAGAGAAAGAGACCAACATACAGCAGCTAGATGGGAACAAGAGAACAACAACAGTGTCGCTGCCTACCCTCATATCTAATACATTGTACTGAGGCGGTGTTTGTGTTATTGTGTAACTGGGCTACAAACTGTCCCACAGTCCTTGACGTCACAAATAAGGAAACGACAGCAAATAGCACCATGTAATTGTAAGTCGCTTTGGATAAAAGCGTCTGATAAATGCTGTAAATGTAAATGTATTGTTACTGATTTGTGTTTTCCCATTGCATTCAACACACTTTTTTTTTTTACACACACTTGGTTACAAATCTTTTATTGCCACCTTCTGCGTTCTACTAACTGCACCCTAAACTAAACGATAGGACTGAACTGTGACGAAACACATCAATGCTGGTGTTAATATTGATAAAATTTGCATTTTTATAAAAATCTGCATTTTATGGGTTGAAAATTGCTCAACACGCCATCTACTGTATATATATATCTCTGAATAATATTTCCAAAAATGTGCAGTGGTCTCTTAATTGTTTCCATGGCTGTACTCCAGTGTGAAGCGCGCACTGAGGAACTTGGCCAAACACTCCCACCTCAAACCTCTCCTGCTCCAGCCGATGGTACTCCTCCAGCTGAGCCTCCAGGAAGGTGAGGTTGCGGAACTTCTCCACGTAAGTCTCGTACTGCTTCTGCAGCTCCTCCTCGATCTTCTCATACTCGTCCATGAAGGCCGGCCTGAAAGGGTCAGCGATGGTTAGAGAGAGAGCATGTATGTATGTACACACACACACACACACACACTTCACCCAGGCCCAGGGACAAACAATGTATTTAATGGCCTCACAGACCCCTACCATCCACAACCCTTTTGCCTCCTTCATAAGAGGTACATTATTATGACCTCTTTCACTGTCACCATGTTTGTTGTCAGACTCCGAGCTGCCCTCTAGTGGAGGTATTGCTTAACATCCACACCAACGTAAAGGACGCATGGAAGTATGTGGGCAGTGATGGTTAAATCGTTTGAAATGAACGGATTTATTTTCGTACGTAAAGGGAGGCTTTAGCTGAAAGTTTCAGTCTGGTTGAAGATGAAGTCAGAGACACCTGCTAGCGTGGCGTAGCGATGCTTATACTTATACTTTATGGCCTATGAGAACCACTGGTTTAGGAGAAAATTCCGGGCATAAAAATCGGAGGCAATTCCAAAAACAAACGTTATATATTATATTTAGCTCACCTGACACTCTGCAGTGTCTGGAGCCTCTTCTGATTCCTCTCCAAGTCCTGCTTCTTCTTCTCTATCTTGGCCTCCAGACTAGTCTCGTCTGATGCCACATTATTCAACATGTCCTTGGTCCGTTCACTGTTTTCCTGGATGAAAAACACAAACACACACACACACAGGTTTAAGGTTGCAGATGACCTACACATGACAGCCATTTCAGCCCGGCAGCCATTTCAAGTTTTTAAGACAGTGAGTCTTAATATTAAGACCCCCAAGCTGACAGGAGATTAAAAATGAGGAGTTATTGTAGTTTGTGTAACCGACTGAGGGATAGATAGCCGGCAGAAAGTTTTCCTCCCCAGCCAGGTCCGCCAACTGTATTAATAAAAAGGGAAGGATGGTGGAGGAGGAATACACACCAAAACCTCTTTGATGGCTGCTCTCAGGGCCTTCTCCGTCTCGTTAATCTCCAAGGGTCTAGCGATGGCTGCCGTTCTCATTTCCTGACACAGACAACGAGTGAATAACCTCCAACATCAATATCACAGCGATCAAGACCTATACATTGTCCTGTCCCATCCCGTCCGTCTGTCCGTGTGTGTGTGTAGAAGTCTTATCTGTACGCCTCACCCTCAGGTCCACCTCCTTGCCCAGCAAGTCGTACAGGGATGCTCCCTTAGCTGTGATCTCTGATGCCAGCTGGCGAGCCGCTTTAAGGTCAGCAATCTGGAACACATGCAGAAAGCACACAGTGACACATACACACAGTATAAACATCCGAGCTTAAAAGGCGTGTGTATTATTATATATATATACACACACACACACACACACACACACACACACACACACACACACACCAAACTATATACATTATAGTAGCGTAGTAATATTGTATAAGTTTTGCAATCTTAGATCTTTCCCTGATATGTATGGATGAGTGACGTAATAAATTAATATTAATTCTGAATCTAAAATCAATGCCACATCATTTTTTTTACTTTTGTGGGTATAATGTGATTGAGGAGTGTGATTAGATTAATTCATCCAAATTAATTCTTTGGAGGTCATAGAGAAGTTATTTAAATGCCATTTTACCCGCGAGCCCAGGTCGAATTTGAACTTGTTATTGTCCTCCTCTGCTTGGTCCTCTCCCGCCATCGCCTTGGTCTTCATGGCGCTGTACAGGACTGTGGTGATCTTCAGCATCTCTTTCACTGCATAACCGTCCGCCTGGTAGAGTCGCTTGGTGTTCAGCTTAATATGGGCCTTGGTGGCCTGTAAGCCAGCAGAGAGGCATGAGGCGAGGCTTAAAGGACTTTCAGAAAAGTGTTAAATCGTGCCAACCTTATCCTTTAAGGTTCCCAAGTGTCAAAATAGGTTCTATAGGTCTCTATTTCTAACTAAAACCCCAGAGCTGTAGTCTGCATGTTCTCCACACAAACACACACATTTCTATTGACGCTGGCAGGTACTTCAGGCTGTTGCCAAGTGTCAAAATAGCACTGAACATCTTCTGAAGGTCTCTATTTATAAATGAAAACCCAGACCTTTAGTCTGCATGTACTCCAGGCTGTTATACTGTATGCAGGCATGATGGAGCCTGCTTATGAGATACTAACAACATACAAATCTTCACCATGAATTGGGCCACAGCTTTGATGAAGAAGATTCTGTCTGACTCTGTGTCAACGTCGTGGGGAATGTCCATTTGAGGGTCGTAACTAAGAGAAAAGGGTTGAAGAGAGGGCAAGGGAAGGAGAACAAAATACATATCACGGTGAGCAGAACTTAATATATTTATATAGAGTAGTTTTGGTGGTTACGTTGCATACCTCTTCACAAGCCATGTCAGAATTTCTGCCACTAGAGTGAAGTTAGGTGTTCTGAAGTTCTCCACAGATATCAGACGAGGATAGCCCAAGGCCCTCATCATTTCTGTGAAATCTACCAAAGGGACCGGTTTTGAACATGTTGCTTTTTAACAAATACTGTTAATAAATAACAACAAATTGTTAAAATGCTGATAAATAGAGCTACTTACTTCGTAAGTCTCTGAAGGACATGGTCAAAGGGCATGCACCAGCTCCAACTGGCCTAACACAAAGAACAGATTCTAAGACATATATTTTAAGTCGTATGCTTGTTAGCTTGACAATAAAAAAAGCTGTAAGACTCAACCGGTGCCTACTCGGTACGGTAGCAGTGGACGGTTAGCTCACGCCGTTAACTACTTGCTGAATATGAATTACATCGCAGCCCATATAAATCCCTTATTCGTTTGTGCACTGTCCGTAAATAACTGAAAAAAATTCTATTACCTGGTTTTTGCTGAATTTTAATTCCACGTTAGCTTGCTGAACGCTTTGACGACTTGATCCACTTCTACGGAAGCTTAATCGAGACAAACAGAACGAAATGTTATTGGTAGCGTTGAGTTGCTACGGTAACGGTAACTTCTTACCGGCGGTTGTCTCTAGAGTAGATTGTATAAATAAAGGGCGTCTCCTTGACTGGAGTCCTGTAATCATTACAGAATAAATACTAACACAAATAAAATAAAAAAGTGTTCTGCAAATTAATTTGATAATTTAAATGTAATCAACTAAAATACAATTCTCACAATCCAAAGAAAGATGCCCCTCCCACAACAATCTCTGGTCTAAAATGTGTAATTTACATTTACATTTTCAGCATTTAGCAGACGCTTTTATCCAAAGCAACTTACAATTAATACATTTGTTAACAGTATCATGTAACAAGGTTACTTCACCTATGCATTTCTGATCTAACAGAGTAGAGAGAAGGAATATCTATGTATATTTTTTTAATGTAATCGTGGTTCATGAAATAATACATAATTCAATGCTTTGTCTCTTTTCGGGGACTCAATTTATTACATTTACATTTTTTACATTTACAGCATTTGGCAGACGCTTTTATCCAAAGCGACTTACAATTAGTACATTTGTTAACAGTTGAACTCGTTAACCACCAGTTTTTGCAAACAGATAACATTCTAGAATAAGGACAGCATCATGTAACAAGGTTACTTCACTTATGCATTTGCCCAACATTACTGAAAGGTTTATCATTTACTCCTTAAAACAGTAATTACAATAATCAAAGTTATCATTCACACTTCAAGTTATTCAATCTTCAAACACTAAATAATCGCTAACTGTAAAGAGTATTACAATCTAAATACTAAATAGTCTTGAGTTTTTACTACACTGGCTAGGTAATGAGTGAACGAGGGACCGATTTTGGACATTGCAGACTGGTCCCTCCACGCTCACGAGAGGACTTCGGCTTTCTCCAGCCCCCTCCGTAGATCACGTGACTGGCTATGGCCGTTACTACATGCGCGTAGCGTTTCACGGAAGTTCTCCCTGGCCACTGCAGCACTCTGAAAATTAGCGACACATTGGAGTTACTTTGTCAACGGTTAGACCATTTAAGCATATACCTAAACATATGCTTTCTGTTACTTTAAAAGAATAACGATACCTGGTATTGGGGCTTATAAATGCAAGAGGCCTTATATACTGACTATGTGAATCATCGGTCTCTCATGCTATTAAAATGGGGCTATAGGTTGCTGCGTGACGGCCAACACAACTTACTAGGGTTAAATCACGAAGCCAACACCGTAAACAGGAGGTCCTGGGTTATTGGAGTCGGAGAAGAGTGAAGAGTGAAGATGTGTTGCTCTTTTCTAGTCGTTGTAATCTCTCAAATACATTCTAGCCTACTAGACATAAAGGTCCGCTATGACTGATCGGGCGGTTAGGCATAAAATAAAGGCAAAATAGGCTACATACCTTATTTATACAGTCTATGCTACATAAACGTGTTGTTGTAGTATTGTGATACTGTGAAAATCATTTTCTAATCCCTTACGGCAGTTAAGAGTTTATGGAGTTTCTACCTGTGCTCGAGCCCCTGGACACGCCAAAAGAAGGAATATGGTAAAGAACCTATTATATTAGGTAGTTATTATTATTTTTGGTACACAGAAGTGACTTAAAACCATAGTGTGGGATTGAATGATATGTTAATATGTAATGTCGCTATGTTGCAAAATGTATAACTTTATACATGATGACATGCTGCTGTCATTATTCTAACAGTGTTGTTTTCTTAGAATTACTGGTGTATGACATATTCAGCTATTGACTAATGTACCAGCTGTAAGTCGCTTCAAAGCGTCTGCTAAATGCTGTACTTTTTAAATGTAAATGTTAAAAAGATTGTTGTCCACAGGTATTCCTTGGTACCTGCAGGTGAAGGCCCAGGTGTTAGCGTTGGCCACACCTCCACCTACATCTCTGATGGAGATGAAGGCAAAGGAAAACTCTTCATTGTTGGAGGAGCCAATCCAGATGGCAGCTTCTCCCAAATTCATGCCATAAATCTAGGTAGAGACACGGCTACTCTTATTAATAGTAAAAAAAAAATAGATTTCCACAGATAGAATGTCTATGTAATTGCCGGATACAGCCCAACACGTTGGTATAGGCGTATTCAATGTTCCTTTTCAAGTGATTCTTATATTCTTTATGTCCATAGACAAATTGCTGCATGTGTCCGCTTCAGTTTTAAAGGAACTGTCCAGACAAATCGGGCACACGTTCTGACACCTTTCCCTTTCTACTATCTGGCTCTGTCAGATCAGCATGCATGGGACACTCCCCAGTGGCAGGGCTTGGAGCCTCGATATGAGCACTGTAGTTTCGTTCCCAAAAGCTGCGCCCAGAGCCTCTGGGTATTTGGCGGGGCGCAGCAAAGTGGAAATCGCAACACTGTCCAGAACATACGACTAACAGGTAAATCCCAATGTTAAGGTAGACTAGTCACTTATTGTGCACGTGTTGCTGAATAACAAATAAATACAATATATGTTTTACATTTAATTATCATGACAGTTAATATTATGACAGTTATGACCATCTTTTACTGTCTGGTTGTACTTAATGCCATAATACACGTTTCCCCATCCACTCCTTCCAAATATGGTAAATGAAAACGTCTATGTGCATGCCTGCCTAGAGAGTGAGTCGCGGTGGAAGAATGTACCGCACAATGGCAAACCACCCAGTCCCAGAACATACCACACCAACACCGCCTGTATAGGAGACAGGGTATATGTCTTTTCCGGCGGGGAAGCTGGATCTGAACCCGTCTCAGACCCCGCGCTACATGTCTTTGATGCAGGTCAGTAATGTTTAATGCAGTTGTGTGAAGAAAGTGGATGGAATACATACTATGGGAGTGGGCAAGTAGACTGGGAAATATATAAATATTTTTTATGTATTTATGTTTAAATGGCAAAAAAGACAACAGCTATAACCAACTTGGTAGTTTTATGGATTATATCTTACAATGTATTCCTTCAATTGTATTTCCAGTGGCTTTCTCTTGGTCCCAACCAGAAACCCAGGGAACACCGCCTGCAGCTAGGCATGGCCACATTGTTGTGTCCGTGGGCTTGAAGATCTACATTCAGGGAGGCATGGCCAGAGAGAAATTCCATAGTGATATGTACTCACTAGACATCAGTAAGACCGAGCTCTTATACTATCCATGTTGTGCTGTCTGCTATGCCCTTGCTTGGCATTTATCTCAATGGAACATCTACAGCATTCTTAACATCCTTAATACCCCCCTAATGGTCAATAAAGAGACAGGATAGTAGTGGTCCGTGTTCGACTCCGGCTTGGGTTCGTGCCCCTTGAGCAAGATGCCTAACTCCCTGTTATACTTGTAATGGTACTCATTGTACAACACTTTCGATGAAAGCGTCTGCTAAATGACCTAATTGTAAAAAAAAAGTGTATTTTTAATCACATTAAACTTTCAGACCATGCCACTGGTCAGAAGGCTTTAGACCAGAGCTTACACATGTTGTGTCTGTCGACATACCATTACTGCATTGCTGTGTACTACTTAAAGGTAGCATGAAGTGGGACAAGGTGCAGGCCAAAGGAGACATACCTCCGGGGGTTGCAGCCCACTCGGCTGTGTCACTGGGCCACAACATCTATATTTTTGGAGGACTGACCTCAGACGGGGCCTGCAATTCCATGTACAGGTTTCACACCGGTCAGTAATGCGATGTAGTACCTGGCCTTACCTCACACGCTAGTGTTCAGCTTTAATCTTGTTTGCAATACATGGTGAATCTGAAACTATGAACCTCCACTGGCAGAATAAAGGCATCTTCTAATGTAATTTGGTAGGAAAAAAAGGCTTTAAGATACATTTCCATTTGTAATCCAGAGAATTTTAACTTTAAATGTATGATAAACATTACAATGGTTTGATTTTTCATCTTAGACAGAAGTATGATGGGTTTAACAAAAGCCTATGTTGTGTTCAAGTCAATATTTCTATTATCTAACAAGGTATTATATCAACAGCCATCTGCAGCCTTATTTTTTAATCTTGTCATCGTCACGCTTGCAGTGAAGAACCAATGGAGCCTGATCAAGTTCAAAGGGGATGTGCCATCGAACCGTTTGGACCACTCAATGTGTGTATTGCCATGGAAATTGCATGAGGGAAATGGAGAAGAGAATCCAGCTACCTCAAAGACATTACACCTTGCCTTTGTATTCGGAGGAATGGACACCGAGGGCGTCATATTTAATGACTGTGTTGTGACTGTAGTCGAGTGACCCATGTTCTGTCTTTTCATGTTGTAAAGAAAGCTAGGTCTATATTTAATGTGGTTATTATTAAATAAAGTTCCATCATCTGGTTTTGATTCAGGCAGTCTTGGTCTGGGTTCAGTTTCACCGAACCTAGGCAGGGGAACAATTGTCAACCTTTAATTTATCTCATTTATTCATCTGTTAACATTGTATAATACAGTCATGCACAGCGAGTGTTCCACTGTCAGGTTGTAAATCATTTGAAAGAAAAAAAAAAAAAAAAAATCACATTTTGTATCAAACATTTATTTACTTCCCCAGTAGAAGGTTTTTTCTACAGTGACCAGATTCAATAAATAAACAAACTTGAACATCGCCTGTGAACACATCCAGCCCTGACCCCATGGTAGTCCCTCCCCACAGATGACCCGCCCAACTAAACCCTTTAGGACTGCCTAAGAACAGCAGTAGCAAAGCCGCGAATCCGGGCCAACAAATATCTCCACTATTCAGTGAAGAGAACACCCTGCGAGCACTGAAAATGATTTCAAGAGTGTCCTTCCAGAAGATTCAACATGGTGTATCGCTAACCCTTTTGAACCACTCCTCTCAAATTGAGTCCAGTCCATTATGTACATCTAGGTGCCACTTCCAGAGAGGTGCGGTAAGAAGTTGGCTTCTACTTGACTATAACTCATCCTTCTCATCCTGCTCGGCCTCGCCACCTTCTGGTGGGGGTCCGCCGGCGCCGGCGTAGAGCTTGCTCACAATGGGCTGCACCACTTCCTCCAGTTCCTTCTTCTTAGCTTGGAAGTCTTCAATTTCAGCATCCTGGTGAGATTCCATCCACTCGATCTTCTCCTCGACGGCCTTCTCAATCACCTCCTTGTCCTCGTCGGACAGCTTGCCACCGAGCTTCTCCTTGTCGCCTATCTGGTTCTTCAGAGAGTAGGCATAACTCTCAAGCTCATTGCGGGCGTCGATGCGCTCCTTGAGCTTCTTGTCCTCGTCGGCAAAGCGCTCGGCGTCGTTTACCATGCGCTCGATGTCCTCTGGCGTCAGACGGTTCTGGTCGTTTGTGATGGTGATCTTGTTCTTGTTGCCCGTGCCCTTGTCCTCGGCCGTGACGCGCAAGATGCCATTGACGTCGATCTCAAAGGTGACCTCAATCTGGGGTACGCCACGCGGGGCGGGAGGGATGCCAGTCAGGTCAAAGGTGCCCAGCAGATGGTTGTCTTTGGTCAGGGGACGCTCACCTGAAAGGGAGGTAGTCATATGTAATCAGGTTTCCTTTTAACTCAAGAAACTAACACGCATAATAGCATTAAGTCTATACACTACAGCCGCCATGTCCTAAACACCTTACCCTCATAGACTTTGATGGTGACAGTGGGCTGGTTGTCGGAGGCAGTGGAAAAGATCTGAGATTTCTTGGTGGGCACCACAGTGTTCCTGGGGATCAGCTTGGTCATGACTCCTCCCACGGTTTCAATACCCAGAGTCAGGGGACACACGTCAAGGAGAACCAGGTCACCTGAGAGGGGAACACCATTTAGTAACCACGCCTTGAATTGCACAATAAACGTTATGGGATGGTGTGCCACCAAGTCAATTTAGGCGGGACTGTGGTCTTACCAGTATCCTCTTCTCCAGACAGCACACCAGCCTGAACAGCAGCTCCATACGCCACAGCCTCATCTGGGTTGATTCCCCTGGAAGGCTCTTTGCCATTGAAGAACTCCTTCACCAGTTGCTGGATTTTGGGGATACGGGTGGAGCCTCCAACCAGCACAATCTCATCGATGTCAGATTTCTTCAAGTCGGCGTCCTCCAGCACCCTCTGGACTGGCTTCATGGTAGAGCGGAACAGGTCCTGGAACAACATACATTTTTTTTTAATGAGCGTCCAATGTACAACTTTTCACCCTGGCAACAGCAAGGAGCAGCCCCCTCTCGCTCTAGAAGATCAAGCTGCTGAATCAAGCCAACTTACCATGTTGAGCTCCTCAAATTTGGCCCGGGTGAGAGTCTCCGAGAAGTCCTCTCCCTCAAAGAAAGACTCGATTTCGATGCGGGCCTGGTGTTGGGCAGACAGGGCTCTTTTGGCCTTCTCCACCTCGCGACGCAGCTTCTGCACAGCGCGGTTGTCCTTGCGCACATCCTTCCCAGTCTTCTTCTTGTACAGCTTGATGAAGTGCTCCATCACGCGCTGGTCGAAGTCTTCCCCTCCCAGGTGAGTGTCACCATTGGTGGCCACCACCTCAAACACGCCGTTGTCGATGGTGAGGATGGAGACGTCGAAGGTGCCGCCGCCCAGGTCGAACACCAGGATATTCTTCTCGCCGTCCCTCTTGTCCAGGCCATAAGCAATGGCTGCCGCAGTTCTGGAGAGGATATAGTTGATGGATATTAAAAAAAAAAAAATGCCCCATATCATTCCATTTCCAACTGTCATTTCGGACAGACTTTCCTCCCTATGAGCTGAACGTTTTTCTTCGATTTTATATAAACATGCACTAACTCGAATGGCTATGTGGATGTGAGAGGCAGGATAGGTCAAAGATTACCGTTTATAACTCAAAAATGATCTCACCCTAGCTTGTTTTACACCATCATTATTTCAGAGATTAATTTTGACTTAATGACACGTGAGAATGATTTGAACATTAGTCCACACAACTGGAAATACTTAGGGGACCTTCAAGTCCTTTGTAAACCACTACAGATTTACAACGTGATAAGATACATACGGTTCATTTATGATCCTCATAACATTCAGGCCAGCGATGACGCCAGCGTCTTTGGTTGCCTGGCGCTGGGCATCGTTGAAGTAGGCAGGAACGGTGACCACAGCGTGCGTTACCTGGAAAAACACAAGAGCAAGATAGGATTAGAAGCAACGTCGTATACAGCAGTTAGTCAAAACCTGTGCATCACGCCAATAATAAAACAGATGCATGTACCTTCTTGCCCAGGTAGGCCTCAGCAGTCTCCTTCATTTTTGTCAGCACCATGGCAGAGATCTCCTCAGGAGCAAAGGTCTTCATCGTGCCGCTGCCAATATCAACCTGGATGTGGGGCTTGGTCTTCTTCTCAAGAACCTTGAGAGCAAATGAAAAATCGAATTAGTAATTTGCCTCCTGCAAAGTCTATCAACACGGTTAGGCCTTATAGCCATCCATTTACCACCACTGAAGTGGAAAGGCACATTATAACAAAAGGAATGTTACCTTGAAGGGCAGGTACTTGATGTCCTGTTGCACTGATGAATCAGCCCAAGCGCGGCCAATCAACCGCTTGGCATCAAAGACAGTGTTCTCAGGGTTGGAGGTCAGCTGATTCTTGGCGGCATCTCCAATCAGACGCTCGCCCTCAGTGGTGAAGGCCACGTAGGATGGAGTGATGCGGTTTCCCTGGTCATTGGCAATAATCTCCACTCGGCCATTCTTGAACACTCCAACACTAGGATTGGAAAGGTTCACAGTTATTCAATATCCTTTAAATGTGTCAATTAAAAAAAAAAGAAAAAAAAAGTAACACCTGAAGCAACTGTCAATTTGTTCTTACCACGAATAGGTGGTCCCCAGGTCGATGCCAACCACGGTTCCGACATTCTCCCTCTTGTCGTCTTCATCGGCAAATACTGCGCCGGCGACCAGCAATACCATGCACAATAGTCTCATCTTGACTTGTACGATAGCCAATTCTATAAAGAATTCCGAAAAAGAAAAGTACAAGTCAATACATTTAGCATTATATTCTTGTCCAGTAAAAGCTACGTGGACACGCCGGCTATTAATACTGAGGCCTAGAAGCTACATTAAATTCCATGCATTTCATCTCCTTTCATACATGGATCCGTAAAGGTATATTCTTAGCCAGAAGATTTAAATCGTTAATCCAGAAAATAAGGAATCCTATAAAATGTTCAAAGAATGGTAATAGATGGGGTGGAGCCCACGATTTCCTATTGACGGTTTTTCCATCCAAAGCTAGAGAGAACATGAGGAAAATGCACTTGACAACTAACGATCGAAATCATGCACGAGTCACGACATGTCTTAACAAACCTACACTTTTTATTGTGATGGACGATCTACTAACGCCAATTCATAGCTGAGATTACTTCAACACAAACGTGTCGCATACCGTTAGCTTAGCTTGCCGGAGATAGCACACGTTTAATCACGCATAATAGGACAATAATAAACTACAATATCACATAGGTGTCCACACCTTACCTTTACAACAAATAACAAGTGAATCGCCGTCTTGACGTGATTTCAAGTAAAGTCTAGATTTGTGCCTCTGTCTCCTCTATTTCCAATTTCACAATGTGAGAAATGATATTCAATGAATGGTGCTGCTCGTATATAAGCCGTCACTTCTTCCCCATCGTGGAGGCATCCCATTGGCTACACAGCAGCTCGTTGGAAGGCGTCTATTGGTTGCGTCCTACAAGCTGGCCGCGTCTGATTTGCACACGTTTGTGGCAAGTCAACGTCATGAGTAAGAATTTACTGTATGATTGTCACATTTCTCAAATTCAGGAATATAGTTAGTGCAATGTAATGTCACTCTCGCGCAGGGCGGGCATCGGATCTCGAATTTCGCATCACAGTTGTACTTCATCCTTTCATCTTGCCCACTCTACTTTATGTATTAATTTGGATCACATGCCCATAGTTCAGTAACAATTCACAATCTGTAACGATTTATTTACCATAGCCCATACTGGCCCACCACAATTAGCAAGAACCACAGTAACCAGAAGCAATATGTGCATGAGTTAATAAAGGTCACTTGTTACATAAGATGAACTCTGTTGTGAACTAGTTACATCAGAGCATGTATATTCCCATATTCTAGTTGAGAAAATCGAGTATAATAATCTGTTAATGTGATATCTCTTGTTATAACCCAGTATTTTCTCGTATAATTACAGCACAACTGTGTTGTGTAGCGCCAACCATAGACCTATTGTGTGCAAATAGGTCAAGGGGATTGATTTATACTTCCTTGCTTCTTTGTAGGATTGCGCAAGACAGAATATTATAGTAAATTCAATCTCTGCATGTGTTAATTTAGCTTTAAGTCGTTGTTTTATAAGCACATATTATTACTGGTGTTTCAGCAAGAGGGAATCCGAATAGCAATATGGATGACGCACTCGCGACGTGTACACGACGTGCACGCGACCTCTTGATGTCCGAGTGAGGCCTATGTTCGTGGTGCGTGGACCCTAATTTGCAAAGAGTGTTGTTTTATTTCCACATCAAACTCAACTTTTATATTGCCTTATTGCATGGCTGTATTAATGCGCTGCGGTCCGATAATATTTATACCAGTGACGTGTGTAGCCTACTGTAAAGAACATTTTGTGTTGCGTCAAATTATTAATCAAAAAATTGGGAGGCCTCAGTTGAGTCCCCAATTATGAGTGACACGTAAAAAGGTATTTAAAGACAGTTGTCAAACAACAGACAGTTGTTTGATAAGTTGGCTGATTAGACCACACGTCTTGCGCCTGTTGGGCAGATCAAGTGACACCGTCTTTATGGCCGGTTGATGTAGGCCTACGCAGTTGCTGATAGGACCACCTGCCTTCAACCTGAAACGAGGTATCAGCTAGTTATCTCACGCATTTCTCTTTGACTACAGTCCCTTTAGTAAACTTTAGATAGGAGTGCATTTCATCCTATGAATTCAACCCACATACTGTATGAATTTTTTGATGCTGAATAATTTGCCCACGTGACATTATCCAGCCCGTACACACCGCCTTCTAGCGTCCAAGACTTGCATGTGCTGCAGAATCCAAATTGATGACGTGGTGCGTGTTGTCGAGCAGTGTAATCGAGCAGGATGGCCGACCAGAGCAGGCAAATCAAACTCGCCGCTGCTAAGAAAAAGGTAATTTATTTTCCAACCAAGAATATACAAAATTCAAACGGAACATACGCCATATATATGTTACTCAGGTTGGTGTTGTCAGCGATATTTTGTTCTCACGGAGGAAGGTGTTTACATTACACGTCCTCCGACCTCTCAGCTGTCGCCCATCCCGATCCCCGTGCTCCTTGGGACTGTTCCGGTGAGCAGAAAAGACCGGGGCGCCTTCGGGGCCTTGGTTGACAGCGTTACTTGCGAGATTATCTGGACTATTTATAGCTCGCTGAAGCATGTATAGCCAGCCTACCTCGATTTGTTGGCCGCCGACTAGCCTTCTCTATTAATCTAACAGTGTTGGGGTTTGGTGTCAAGAAACTAGCTAACTATTGCGAGTTAGCCTGCTAGCGAGCTAATCATAGTTTGCTCAATAATGGCTAGCAGTTATGTATGGAATGTTAGCCAAGTTAGCTATCTTGCGTTGTGGGAAAATATTGTTCAAAGAAATAATGAGGACAACAAACAGCCCAACGACGGGAAGCCTGTTGGGGTGACTGGGAATGTTTTGACAGCTGACACCCCTCTTAACGCTCTTCCCTGCCCGGGCTGGGTCTTGCTCCTAGATGTGTGTGGCTGCACGATGGCCTTTGTAAACGTTGGCCAGCGTTACAGGACGCTTCCGTTTGCGTCGATTAGTAGACGGGATAGATGCATAGAACGTTTTTTTTTCTTGGATTTACCCCAAGCGAGATTAGCAAGATTTCATTCGATTCCGCATTGTTATCTATCGGGAAGTAAACTCCTTCTCACTCGTGCGCGACAGCTGTCACTGGATACGTGCTTAATCACAGAATCATTCGGCTGTAAACAGAGAAGCCATTGTCTCTCATATGTTATATAGTAAGTGAATTCTAGTGGACATGCAATCCTGTCTACATGTGGCTGTGTCTTCTTGAACCTATGACGATTCAGCGTGTCCTCTCTCCTAATGTGATTTAAATGGTCAAAAGCCTCCCGTGGCCAAGAACCACTCATGTCTCTCCTCTCTCTGCTGTGAACTGCAGCTTAAGGAGTTTCAGCAGAAGAGCTCCCCTGTCAGCGGTGGAGGAGAAAAAGGTGCAGGGGCGAAGAAGAAAAGGAAGGTTAAGGGAGAAGGCCAACTCGATGCCCCGGCAGACAGAAACTCACTGGACAATGTGAGTCCCACCCCCCTGTACTCGGTTAGGTAGTTTGTTTGTTTGTTGTGCTGTCAGTTTGCCACCTGATAGTGTTTGTGTTGTCTGGCCTTTGGCCCAGCCGTCTATTTGTTGTGTGTAAATTCTTCCTTTCTTCATTTTGTTAGTGTAAATGTTTAGATAAACTGTAAATGAACACCCTTTCTCTGTATGCTGTGTACAGTAGGTCGGTCTATGTTTATTTGGTTTTGTGCATTATAATTTCAAACAAGATGTCAATTCATTTATTGTTTGTTTATTTTTTTTTGTTGGAGGCATATAACAAACTCACACACATTATATGTAGTGCTTCAGATATGCAGCTCCATCAGTTTCCTGCCAAGGTTCAGTCATTTAATAGCTATCTGTCTTGCTAATGGGTAACATGCAGTTCAAAGATAGAATGGCAGAACTGTACATGTGCTTGTAACTGGCTGTGCCACTGTTTGTTACTCAAATATGCAAAGCTATGTGTAGGCTGTCGCGGATTTTGAGTAATCCACATGCTGATACAGCGGTCACATGATAAATTGCACACATAATGATCTATGTTTGCTGGTAGAGGCCACAAAGCATAAAGGAAAGACTAACCTCTTGATTTAAAAAAAAAAAAAAGGTTTTGAGGCATCAGCCTTTGTAGAGGGCGGTGTTGTAAACCAATGGTTTGGGTCCTATACCTCCTAAGATATCAAAACTGCTGTCACTGAGAGGACAGGCATTAGCTCCTAAGCACAGCTCCTGGATTGTTTGAAACCTGGGCAGCAAACCAAGAGGAAAAGTTCAGCTGCTCTCACACAGGTGGTGAAATGACCTTGCTCTTCTCAAATCAGGAAATCGCACTACTCTTAAAAATGAAATGAAGCCTAAACACAAAATAAGCTAAAGTGGATAAAGGTAGCACATTGAAAACACTGCACCTGCTAACGGGTGGAAATTAATCCAAATGTCCTACATGGCTAAAAAGTAAGCCAGTCTGAACAGAAGACACTTGGGATTAGGAAGGGATACAGGTGTAGGATGGCCAGTTGCATCTGTAAAACCTGATACTGAGCCAGCAGTCAGTCTTATAGTTACCAAGGAAGGCTCAGTGTGCTCTTTGAAAAACCCCTAAATCCCTCCCGGACTGCTCTTTACGGGCCAACATCCTGGCCGTTGATACTCTTTAGAAATCCTTCCCTTTTCCCTGCACTGTCCCAGAAGCACCTACCTTTGCTTTGCCTGCCTGTCTGTCTCGTGTCTGGCACGTTCTGGCAAGTGACCTCCTGTCTCCCCTTTCCTTTCCTTTCCTTTCCTTTCCTTTCATTTCCTGTAGTTTGACAGCATTCTGAAAGCTCTTAGTCAGACCAATGGAGTAGCCCTGAGTAGCCCTCTCTATAGCAGCAGTCAGGTGAGCTTGTCTCCTGTTTTACCTCTGTCTTCTCGCTGCCCCGTGTTCCTCACGTTCACGCTGTCTCTCTCTCCACACCCCTCCCCACCATTATTAGTCCCCGTCTACCATGGGTGTCATCTGTCTAGGTTCACAAAGTAGAAAGCCTGTACAGAGATTTGTTCCAACCATTTGAATCGTCCAACTCGACAGCATAGACGGGCAGCAATCACTGAAATCACCTGGTTTTAAGTAAACGAGCAGAAGGAAAACCTGGCAGGACTTTTACTTTCTGAAACCGGACCGTCCCACCTCGGCTTTTGGCAGAATTACATATCGGCACCTGGCATCAAAATCACATTTACCTCCTGTGTAGCTCAAACACAGTGGAGGGTATTGACCTTTTGTTTAAGCCATGACCCTGTAGCTTTCTTACCTCACTATTTACTACCTCGCTAGGGGGGCAGGATAGTCTAGTGGTCTGGGTGTCGGACTCCCTGCCGGAAGTTCGTGGGTTCGAGCCCCAGAGTTGGCCTACCTGTAAGCCTTTTTGAGCAAGATGCCTAACCCCTATCTGCTTCATATAATAGCACCATTTAATTGTAAGTCGCTTTGGATAAAGGCATCTGCTAAATTACCTCATTGTAATGTAGTCCTGTGACCTTGCTTTGAGTAAAGGAAGCTGTAGAGTCGAGACAACAAAAGTTCCGTTTTGAGATTTTCTCCTGGTCTGTGTTTGTATATTGGGGTTGATGATGCTTCATTGGAATGTACTAGCTCATTCCTGCCATGCAGCTGGTGCTGGGCCAGCCCGTCACAAGGCATCCCGAGGCTGGGTTCATAGAGCATGGCTGCATGGCTGTGACACCTGTTGCTTGATCATGGCTGCCATCATTGTGCTTCATTTGTGCTTCAGTGTGTCTGTTGCTCAGCTAACTGTGTGTGTGTGTGTGTGTGTCTTGCCTCAGGTCTTTGCTCACAGCATTGAGACCGGGGGGGGGTCTCCAGTGTCAAAGCTGTCGGAGGTCCCGCAAGATCCGCCTGGTCGTGTCTCGCCTGGGTCTAACACCCTTAGCAGCATTACTGCCACTAACGCGGAGGCTGCTAGCCACGCGGCTGGCCTCCAGGTGTGTGTGTGTGTGTGTGCGTGTGTGCGTGCATGCGTGCGTGTGTCTCTCTCCTGTCTTTGACCCTTAACAGCACTTTTCTTTTTATTTTCGTGTGATTTTGCCATCAGATGTCGTGTGTGCTTTGCTATGTTTGGTTATCAAACGCGCCAACACTTGTTTATTGTCTCTTCTGTGTGTCTCTGTCCCCTGTTGTGCAGAACTACCCTGACACCAATGGAAAAGAGAACACAACAGAAGACAGCAGGTGGGTCATGGCTCTGTTGGACTGGCTTTCTTCCCTTGCACCGCCAGTTTAAACACACACAAGGATTGAGTTTCTTACATTTGTTCAGTTCTGTGTTTCTCACATTTGTTCAGTTCTGTGTTTTCATTTCCTTAAGGACACAGTCACTCAGGCGTTCTGTGTCACCTTAGTTACACGGTCATCAGCGTGTGATGTGAATTAATACATTCAATAGGTTCTGATTAACGCATATTTTGGTGTGTGTGTGTTCTCCTGCAGGCCGCTGTCGTCCACAGAGAGCCTACGGCAGCTCTCCCAGCAGCTGAACGGCCTGGTCTCCGAGGTAACGCCCACTCTGCCCTGTCCTCTGTGTGTTTGCATGTGAATTATAAATCTAGAGTTAGAAACCGGATGGGTTGAATTCCACATCTGTGCACTGTAGCTCTTCGGTTGAGGGTTGGCTCACAGTACTTTTTGTTTGCTGCTGTTGTTGTTGTTGTTGTTGTTGTTGTTGTTTTTAGTCGTCAACTGCTTACGTGAATGGGGACAGCGGGCCGTCGCCTCTGAATGAGAAAGACCTGGAGGTGGGAGATACAATTATACCTAATTATAAGACCTATGATACATTATAAGACATAATTATACCTTTCTGTCACATGAAGACAAATATGAACTTAGGTTGTTGCTTACAACCTGACCAGTGGATAGTGTCTGTACTAGCTGCCAGTATTCTGGTGGAGTGTACAACCTACAATACTACCAGGGCATGTTTGTTGCACTTGTTGCCTTTCAATTATTTTGTTAGTGTCATTATTTTGTTAGTTACACTTACTAGTTACCATATTAATGGTCCTCATGTGTAGCTTCTATAATGGTAATTATACCGTTATAGAATCTCCCATATGTCTGTGCCATCTAAAGTAATTGTCCAAACACTACAGGAATCGACAGCACTGTTACTTGACTTCTGTGTTAGTGGGGTACAGAGGTGCGGTATAGCGTCAATGCTGCGCTCCTGTCTGCCATGTATTGAGCACACACACACTGCCACAGCCATTAGATTCCTCCATTAGGCAGAACCAAGATTATTATAGTTTTGCATTTTTCATTAGTTTCTATTTTTATTTATTTCAATTTCAGTATAGTTTCCCATTCCTTTTTTTATAGTGGGTTTGCTAGTTTAGTTTGTGAAAATGCTATTTCAATTTTTTTGGAAAATGTTTTTAGTTTATTTTTTTTGGTCAGGGGCGAGATTCAAAAATGTCAGAAAAAGTATAGGTACCAGGTGAGGGGCATGGACTAAAACTGACACAGCTAAGAAATTGGAAGATAGATTTCATATCCACTCAAATACTAGGCTTATTTATAAAATATTGGCAAAAATGAAAACTAAAGACATTTTCTCTAAAATTTTAGCTTTACAAACACACAATACAGTTTCAGTGAGTTAGCGCTTTTATGTAAAGCCTCCATTAAAAATTTTATTTCAGCTAGTTTTCGTTATTTCAGTAGTTTTCGTTATCAAACATAACCTTGAGCAGAACTTGGATGCCTGTCAGCGTTTGTTGCGCACTTCTTGCGGTCTCGAGGCAGAGTCCTGAAAAATATATCAACATTGTGCTGTCGGGTGCGGGTCTACAAAACTGGACCCGTGCAGGACTCTGTCTGGAGGTCACACGGGTATTCTGTCCGTCATCAGAATACTTGATATGCTGCTATCCATACACCCACTATGTTTCAGTATGGTAGTTATTTGCTGTGCTGTATTATTTAACCCACGCTTGGCACCCGATCACATAGACGGTTTACCTTTGGGGCTAGTGATTTACATTTAGAGTTTCTCTCCACATCCCACGTGGAGTTTAATGTCCTTTCACCACTTCCATTTCATCTCCTTATTTATTATTGTTTTCTTCCCCCCACCCCCCCCCCACCCCCCGGATCCATGTGTGGTGCACGTGATAGAGCCGGAATCAGGAGCTGGCTGCCGCTCTGGACTCCAGCAACCTAACAAACTCTCAGCTCAGTAGCAGGCTAGACAAGCTGGTAAGAAGCTCTGTATGTGTGCGACCACCACATGCTTTAATGTTGTTTCTATGTGAAGACTGAAACAGATGAACGAGGTGTAAACAACCCCCCCATGCACGCTTTTCTTTACATTCATTATTCAAGCACCTTGATCCACGCTAAACGGATGTTTGCTAAATTCACCCACAGACCCGTCCTGAGTACACACCCAGTTGTCCTGATGGCAAATGCCTACTTAAGTTGCTGTAGCAGCTAGCGCTAACTTACGTAAACCCCTCCTCAAAGGTTTTGTAGCTGCTAATTCCCTGTGCCCTCTTAGTGACAACACTGGCCCCTGGTGTGTGCCAGCAGTAGTGGTCTAGCAGTAGTGGTCTAGTAGTGTGGCACAAAGCAGTTGTAGTGGACAGGAGCAACTGATGTTTCTCTCCTCTTTGTCTGGCAGACGAAACAATCTCAGGAGCTCACAGATCAGCTGCAAAAGGTAAACGCTGTTTATTCTTCCCCACTACATCCAACTACACTACATCGCCCCATTGCCCTGGGTTACTGAATTTGTCTTCGTTTCTTTCTTCTGCAGGAGAGAAAAGAATTCGAACAGAGGTTTGCAAAGGAACAGGGGGCCATGCGAGAGCAGCTGCAGGTAAGACGGTTGCACCTGTGTTTGCCACTAGGTGGCGATTTACCATGGTGGCGGCAGCAGTTGCGCTTCACATGCATCAGTTCAACTGCCTTGTGGCTGACAAACAAACCTGCCTGTCTCCCTTTTAGGTTCACATCCAGACCATCGGCATCCTCGTGTCGGAGAAATCGGAGCTGCAGACGGCACTACAATATACTCAACAGGCCGCAAGGCAGAAATCGGGTATGTCTTTGAAATGACTATAAATACTATATTATTATTAACGAGGTTATTAATGTTACGAAAACTAACGAGATAGTGAAAACTAGGTTGGGAAAAAACATTTTTTTTAACTAAAATAAAAATATAAACAAGGCCTTACAAAAAAAACACTAACTGAAACTGTATAGTGTGTTTGCAAAACTAACTAAAATAAACTGAAATTATAGAGAAAATGTCTTTAGTTTTCGTCTTTGCCAATTTCTTTCATACATAAGCCTAGTATTTTGGGTGGATATGAAATCTATCTTCCAGTTTCTTAGCTGTGCCAGCTGGCACCAATACTTTTTCTGACCTTTTTGAACCTCGCCCCTGACAAATAACTCGTATTACAAAAAAAGACTAAAACTAACACTGAAACTAATAAAAACTAAACTTAAACTAGGCATAAAAAATATATAAAATAAACTAGCAAATCCGCTTTAAAAACTAATTTAAACTGAAATTGAAAACAAAAAGTCAAAACTACATTACCCTTGATTGTTAACTATATTGTTTATTATTAATAATTATAAACTGTGTCTGTGCCCAGCCGAGGCAGAGGAGTTCAGTAACCGCCTGCAGGGCACCAAGCAGAGGGTATCTGAGCTGGAGCGAACGCTCTCCTCGGTCTCTGCCCAGCAGAAACAGTCTGAGAAGGTACAAAGGGTCTCCACGACGCCTGTCTGTCTCTGAGCCAACCTGTTCCCTCACCTAATGCATCTCTCTTGTCTGCAGCACAACAAGGAGCTGGAGAAGGAGAGGGACAGCATGCGGCTGGAGCTCTACAGGATAAGGTGAGTCACCGTGTGCTGGGTCAGAGACCACTCCAAGAATCCCCAATAGAACTCTGTGTCCGTAACGCCAAAAATGGTGGTTGTATTCACAAATCACGCCCCAAGCCCCCAAAGAGCCAATCGTCTGCTATAACAGTCGATCAGGAAACGTATTAAGCCAATCGTGTGGTTGCACTGACCTTGCACATGCGTAGAAGAAGTATAACCTGTGGGGAGGGGGGAAGCTTTTTAAAACTTTATTTTGGGGCAACGTCGCCAACCTTTTTGAGTGACCGGTGATTCTATACATGTTTTTATGTCCCGGTGACCATTGAAAGTGCAGTTATTGTTATCTCTAACTTCTCCAAAAGAAGCACTCCAAAAGAACACCGTCTGTACGAGGCAAATGTCTCCTGACATAACATGCACAGGATTATATATGATATAAAATCTGTACACATAGTCACGCGTCTATCTCCACCTCTGTGTGTGTGTGCGTGTGTGCGTGCGTGTGTGCGTGCGCCTGTAGCGGCGCGAGCGAGGAGGCCAAGCAGCAGGGCTCGGAGCTGGGGGAGAAGCTGAAGCTGAGCGCCCAGGAGAACGGAGCCCTGCGGCTGGAGCTGGAGGAGCTGAGCCGCAGGCTGGAGATGGCGGACGTCATGCTGCAGCAGGTCCCTGGCGCGCCGCAGCACACACGGGGTCACACGGGGTCACACAGGGTCACGCCCTCTGGCAGGATATGCTCTGTTAGCTCTCTGTATCTAATGGACCTGCTCATTAATGCTTTCTTTCGTTTGGGAGGAAAAGGTAACGGTGTTTGTTTCCATGGGATATGTGGGCTATGTAAATATACTTGTGTTTTCATGTAAACAACACGGTTGGTCAAACGTTGTATAGAGTATAAATGTGAGCAGGTCCAGGAAGCAGTTGGTCCTCTTGTTGAGTGCTCGTTTCCCCCCAGTGTCACTCCCGTGCACCTGTGATCTAACGTGATCTAAGGTGCCCTGTCATTGTTTGTGTCGGTCCAGTTCTCCAGCCAGTCGGGACCGCCGAGCCCCGACCAGCAGCTGCAGTCGCTGCTGGAGGAGAAGCAACACCTGGAAGCTCACAGCCGGCAGGTCTGTGTCGCTTCTCGCTTCTCGTCTCTGCTAGCCTAACTGCTGGTGTGTGTGTGTGTGTGTGTGTGTGCGGGGGGGGGGGGGGTGGTAGCGAACCAGGGGCCCCCCCCCCCCCCCCCCCACACACAACCCAAGATATTGGGGGGGGTGGGTGGGTGGAGAAACAAC
>JAOEHI010000004.1:1867668-1887169 GCA_025447815.1 Percopsis transmontana
TTTATTTATTGTATATATATATATAGTACATACAGAAAGCAATGAAATATGACATGGTTTAGGTCAACTGAATACTATAGGAGGCTACAGTTTATAGGGCAGTTCAGTGACATGTTAGTGTCACTGTAAGAATGGAAAAGATCTTAATACAGAACTTAAAACTCCTTGGACATGGCATCTACAGCCTACCATCTTAAGGTTGACTGCTCTTTACTAGGTCAAGGTCAATGGTTCTTAACCTGGGTTCGATCGAGTGAGCCTTAGGGGTTAGGCAGAGGATAAGACACACCAGACCCATATGATTCGTGATGACACGCCCCCCTTCGGTGGGTTCGGTGAATGCGCATGTAACATTGGTGGGGTTCAGCACATCCAACAGGGTTAAGAACCACTGGTCTAGGTGTTGGAATCCCAGCCGGAAGGTTGTGGGTTCAAGCCCCAGAGTTGGCCTACCTGTAAGCATCTTTGAGCAAGATTCCTAAACCCTACCTGATCCATGTAATAGCAGCATGTAATTGTAAGTCGCATCTGCTAAATTACCTAATTTAATTGATTTAGGCCTAATGTGGATAAGTATTAGTCATCAAATCACGTAATTTCATTATATTTTCAAGTAAACGAGTAATTTAAGTGTAGTTACATAAACACAAACAACCAAAGAGCGTTCAACACGTTGGAAATAACTGGTCATTGTTGATAAATAAGTGAAAAGACCCTCCAGCTGAAAAGGTTACGCTCCTTGAGGTATCGCGCGATTTACCACAGAAGGAGATCTTCTGACTTATCGCGATATATACACATATCTGATTCGTGTATGCGGTTAACTCGCGAGATTATCTGGCCCGTGAAGCAGCCTGGGCACGTGTGCTGTTTCTTTCTCTTTTTTTTTTTAAGCGTGATTCTGAGCTGAGCTGCCGAGTACGGATAATGATGATGGCGGAATTGGTACAGGCCCCGGTGGCTCAGACGGGAACGAAAGATGACTTCGCAGACGCTTTACGCCGGGTCCGACAGGTAACGCATTCCACCGACGAGCAAAACTTATGCTTTCGGACGACAAACCAGACCTTTCCGTAGGGGGATAAGTGTATTTCGTCCAGCTCACCCCAGCCCCCCTCCCCACCTTACTCGAAACACACTTGCACTGCTCGTTAGCAAGCTAGCCTCAAGCTTGCAGAGAGCCTATGCTGCATTGCTGGGCGCACAAACTAGAGGATACTGCCCCGTATACTTCTAATAAACAACACCAAAGCTGTCAAAATGATCTGACCAAACGAGTGGAGCGTGTCCAATAAATGTCGTGTGTCTTGATGGAGTGAATGAAACTTATACCGACTTAGTGCAACAAACTGCAACCTGTTGTGATGTCACACAAGTTGGTACGGTAGTTAGCTAGCTACCAACACGAGCTTCCCCGTGCTTGGCGTCAACAAGTTCTGTTATGAAGACGGACTACTGCCCAAGTATTTCCGCGAGCTGTCAAAAGGCTGTCGCGAAGGAAGACGTAAAACTGCATCTGTTATGGGCACAGTCCATTTCATAAACTTAAAGCTCCTATTCAAGCAAACCAGTGCAGTGCCAGGTTAGCTTGTTGCTCGTGTTAAAACTTGACAGGCAGCTAACATATGGATAACAAGCCCTGCTCGTACTGTCAAACCAATTGATAATTGTACATGAGTGTGCTCTGTCTAACAAGTTAACAGTTGTGTTGCGCCACTTATATTGATGATAACGTCTGTTCACATAAGCCCACCCAGCTAACTTAGTAAAGTTCAGGCAAGTTAACTCGGCACACTGCTTGGGTTGCCCTTGTTTGCAATGATTGCAATTTTCCTTAGACTCTGTCATAACAGGTCTGTTGGATGCTTGCCTGCCACCAATTGTATAGTAGACTCAACATTTAAACACCCTGCACATTTATAAACTGCATGTTTGAACAGTAAAACAGTAAGCTGCTGAGTTAATTTTCATGATTATTATACGTGAACAACTTCAGTTATTGGCTAAGTGCTATGTTCTCTTTAGAAATGCCGCCGTTGCAAGTTCATAACGCCATTTAATTCCCTCATCAAACCCCCACTGTCTTATCTGTTAAAACCTATGTACCATTATTATTATAATAATACATTTTATTTGGGGCATCCGTGTCTCTCAAACTCCAGCTTGGCATCATTTGACAGGGTGCCAGCCTTTGACAAGTTTTAAGAATTACAGGAGGAACAATGACTATATATATATATATATATATATATATATATACTGTCTTTATTCCATAGTAGGCTGCAGCAATATGGAGCTTTACAAAATGTTTACCATGCAGTCTCCATTTAAAATGCAGTGTTGTCCACTGTGAACGACTCAATAATATAATGCAGAATGAAGTGGATCAGGGCACTGTTTGTCATTATTGCTTTTTCATAGCAAGATTTTAAAGAAACGTGCGTGCTGTGCCTTTATCGGTGTCGATGAGCACTTTTTGGATTTGACTTCACGTTATTACAAAGTATGCTCATCGCTCCTATTTCAACTGTAAACAATCCATTATTTACAGTTTGTCATGATTACTGCTAACAAATGCCATCACATTAATCACGTGTTGCCGTTGTCATAGCAAGGATTAAAAGTATCCATTATGTGATAATATTAGGGGTGTGCAAAAATAGTTTAATTTTTTTTTTTTAATTCATCCGATATCGATCTGTAAAATGTATGGATCAATCTAGAGCCCTGTGCTGGACTGTTTTCTTAATCCCGCTCCTGCTGGATTCCTGACCATTACCGCCCGCCACCGCAATGTGTGTTGTCTCTGGTCCCGCAGGGAAAAAATGTTATTTTACCTTGTAGTTTTAATAAACAGATGCGTACCTGGCATTAATAACGTAGCGAAATTACGTTCTAGTGCATAATTGCATTCATGCTAGTGCCCTGTCCAAGTGCCTATACTGTAGATACGTTTATCAAATTAAACTGTTAATTTGAAAACGTATCTACAGTATAGGCACTTTTCCACTGCATGAACTCGGGCCACTTCCCAGGTGGCACGAACGTTTACAGGAACGGCCCCCTAATCGGCCCGTTCAGCCTCTCTGCTTCCATTGTGGTGCTGGGACTACAAACCTACAACGGTGCCTTTGCTCTTGGATGACGATGTAAATTCTGAGCACAACAAAATAATGATATATTTCTCCAGCGGCAGCACACCAGCACCAACATTAGAACGTTAAACCAGAGATTTTCCTGATAACACTGACAGTTGAATGTTGCTCTAAAGTTGCTAAAAATGAAATTGCTTCATGGCAGCTGTAAATACTTGGTAAATGAATACTTGATAAAATGCTTGTTGTCTTCCACTCACGTTGCGTTTAACCAATAAGCTCGTTACATATTCTAGGGTTAGGGCATAAAAATTACAAACGCTAAGTTTTGGCACATATCTTCAAGTTAAAGTCTTTGTGGAAAATTGCATGCAAGTTTTCAGATATTCTTTTCAGTCATTTTTTTTGGTGCTTTAAATTTTTTTTTTAAGGAACTATACCCATGTGTTCCTCAAAGAGATTCAAGCCTTTGGTCTTTTCTTCACTAGTTTTCACAAGTGACTCTGCATTTGTAAATGTGTGTTCCCTATAGAGCTTTTTAAACATCTCTTCAAATATGCTGCTATGTAGTATTTGATATCTTATTCCTATTGGATCAAATCGTATTGAATCGAAAGCTTGTGAATCATAATGGAATCGGGGCATCTGTGCTAATACCCAGCCCTAGATAATATACAAGCATTACACTTGACAATAAGTGGAGTTGAAGAAAGACAGCATTTTATTATTTGTTTTAGGTCGGTAAATGGCAGGGGTGTCTTCCAAAACTGTAAAGTTAAGCTAAACATTGCATTGTTGCTTACAATGCACACATGGTACTAATGTTACTATTTCTATACCTAGCCGCATATGAAGTATTACGATAAATTGCCTGTTATCGCCCTTCACCTCCCCCCTCCACTGTCATGGGTCTTAAAGAACACAGTTGGCCTCTTTATTTATAATCTCTGTCTAAGTCTAAACTAGAGCTGCAGATGACCTTGTTATGATAACTCCACAAGCTTTGTGCATCCAAGCTTTTAATGCAAATGTGAGATGTAGGTTTATTGTACTAGTATGAACTAACTGGGCATTAAAAGCAACACTGTGCCACGGTATTATCCTACATCGGCCACCCATACTAGGCAGAAATTATTTTATTTACTGATAGTCATCTCGCCTATAACTTTTATCTACTGGTGGTGCTTTAACTTTTATTTTTCTCTCAGTCTATGAATTAACACTAGAAACAGTTCTTCAGATCCTATGAAAGTGCTAAAGAATGCAAGAATTAAGGGGAATTCAGGCCAGTTTTCACCTGCACCTAATTTTCCCCCATCTCTTCCAACTGGCGATTATTTGGCATCAAACCATCCACTTCCTTGTTTGTTGCAGTGCATGATTGAGCACCGTTTTTCACACATGCCTCTGCGGTGTGCGACTGTGCAGGGAGGTACAGGCTGTCCTGTAATGGATGTCAACGCGATGCTGTTTAATTACTCAAGCTATCGCTGTCTTTTTTTTCAGTTGGCTAGATTGGTTATCATTATAGATCTGGCAGCCGCGCGGTGCTCTGGCCCGTGGTCTCGTTTGTAGGCCAGGATAGGCGTTACTGGTGGATACAGAAGCTTTTCACAACAGTGCTGTGTGCCAGGGTAACAATGCATGGGAGGGCCTCTCTGCTAGCTGCTAGCTGTGCGGAGGAGTGGTCCTCTGGAAACCAATTGGCAGACAGTTTTAAAGTCACATTTTGGCTTTTTAAAATAAAGCTGGAAAACTGGCATAATTTTTCACGTTTTCATTTTTCAAGTCAAAGATGACTGACCGCAGGGCTTCCAATGACTGGACTACCTTTGTGTTTTCTTGGCTATTGCTAGGTTATCAGTTACCTGTTACTGCAGTATTATTCTATGACGGAGCACAATAAAACCTGTTGGTTTACTCTCAGTACTGTCCTAGATAAAGTAAAGGTGTTGGCGCTAACAGGTGCTGCACCTTTTGAACAGGCTTGAGTTTCTACAGGCGGCGAGCCAAGACTAGAGAAGTATCTAGATTTGTTTTGTTTGTTCTTTTTTGGACATGACAATTAATTAACCTTGTTACATAATGCTGTTAACAAATGTAGGCTACTAATTGTAAGTCGCTTTGGATAAAAGCGTCTGCTTAAATGTAAATGAGTTGCTTTGCATATGGAAAGGATGGCAGCCATAGCGACCATCTTATCCATCTACTAATAAATGTACGGGCCAGAGCCACTCCAGTCACAAACTGTTAACCGTTGTACTGTCTAGCGAACGGTACAGGGGCTTGCGGACCAGAACCGCAGACCATTAGAATGGATAACAGTTAACTGCTACACCTTTTTATATACTAGGAATGTCCCGATTTGATATCAAACATCGATATCAAGGCCGATCCAAGCATCTTTTAACTGATCGGGATCGGCCACCATGGCCCGATCTATTTCCTTGTCCAATTTATGCCGGTTGCGCAGATTGTAACGTTCCGTCACACGCTACAGTAGGCCTGAATAGCATAGCTTGAAACTACAAACTATCGGGATGTCAGCCGTGTGGAAATTCTTTCAATTGGAAACTCAAACCCTACCTGCAAAGCTTACCGACACAGCTTTAACTATAAGGCGAGGAAAATATTTTAATTTATCTCCTTGGATGACCAGACAATTTCAGTAGTAGATAACGTAGACTTTCACCGGCTTTTATGGAGGCACGGTATGTTCTAACCTCCCGACATTACAGTTCAGACATGGCTATACCAGAACTTTATAACAGGGTTTAGGACAACCTACGAGTTTGTAGCGGAAGCTTTAATAATGTGACGCAGACGATCTTTACACATTTCTATTAATTAATATATCTTCCCATTATCACAATCAATGAATTCTGTTATTTAACTTAACTATTTTAATTTATAACAGTTTGCTAGAAAGTTGGTGTGTTATTTTTTACTTGTATTTAGTTGTTGTCTTGTGTCTGCAGCTTCAAGTGTGCACTGTCAGAATTTCACTACTGTGAGTGTGTGAACACATTGGATCTTGCAACACTGGTGGCTCTGCTAGCCGCACAGAAGTGAAAACCATGAATGCACCATTCTGTAAGGGCCCAGCCATAGTGGAGGGCGCTGAACAGCCCCCGGATGATGCGCTGTCTGAACAGCACTAGCCACAGCGCAACAAAAAAAAGGGTTCACAAAACAAGTGTGCGTGCTTATATTACACAATGTCTTTTTTAGGTTTAGGTTCCACCGCAAAGCTGCAGCAAGCTAAACTACCAACAGTGCTCACGTTACCTTGAATTCTCGGCGATGGGGGGCCCATCAGCGCTATGGCTGTTTGCTTTGGCAAGGCAGTGGTTACATTTCATAAAAGGGGGCAAATGTATGCCTAGCTGTTCATGCATAGACAGCCTTTGGAAGGCGGGGTTTGATTGACACTGCCCATAAGCCCTAATAATTGGGTGTCTAATTTAGGGCTGCAACTAATGATTCTTTTCATAGTCGATAAATCTGTAGATACATTTCTCGATTAGTTGTTTGGGGTATAAAATGTCAGAAAATTGTGAAGACGTTTCGATCAGTGTTTCCCAAAGCCCAAGGTGACGTCCTCAAAATGTCTTGTTTTGGTCACACCCCAAAGATACTGAGTTTACTGTCATAGAGGAGTAAATAAACTATAAATTATTCATATTGAAGAAGCAGGAATCGGAGCATGTAAACTTTTTTTTTTTAATTCTAAAAAATTACTTGAATCGATTATCAAAATATATATTTTTTTTTATTTAATATTTGACAACTAATCGATTCATTGTTGCAGCTCTGGTCTAATTTTTAACGGGCTAGAATATACGAATTTTCACTGGCACTATTCTTTTGAAGCATCTTACTGTTGAAGATCTCTGCAGTCTGTTTTGTGGCTGGGAACATCATTCAGCATGTTGAATCAGCTCTCCGCAGTATAGTGTGTGTGTGTACGAGCCGTTAACAGGCTATGGTCAAAAGAGGTAGAATGCACATAACTTTGCCTGTCCAATAGGAAGGCCAGATTTTAGACAAGCGCGAGAACCACTGATGCACTGAATTTTAACACTAACGCTGTTACCACACCTAGCAAGGCTCGCCTGGCTGTGCCAATGGCAGGTGTACTTTCCACTTTAATGACACTAGTGTTTATAGTGAAACCTGGGTAAGCTGTAGGACCCACTGTCCTCTGCCCGTTGATCCCACTGGGGCTGACTGTAGGCAGGGCTGGGCCTGGCCCTGCCTGGCCCTGCCTGCCTGCCGCGTGGGCACCGTGCACGTCCGGTCCGGCAGCGGGGTTTGAACGCCAGCTTCTTATGGGGCCCTGCTCACTGTGACTGAAAAGGAGGAATTAGCTGCAGAAGACGGCGTTGTAGGAAATCGTTCTGTCCCTCCTTACTTCCATTCATGCCCGAAGGTAATGGAAGCCTCTAATTGGCGTCATTGTGTTTGTGTATTGCAAAAGTATCCATCCAGACGCACAACTCAATTTGGTGCAATTTTCTGAAATGCAATACGTTTCTATGGAAAGTGAGGTGCTGGGATGAGAGGGAGGAGAAGTGCACCCGGTGCTCTGATGAAGCACGGTTTAAAGATTTGAATGTCAGTCATCGGAGTAGCTAATTGGAGCCCGCGAGTGTCTGATTTTAACTGTGGCACCGCAGGTAGTATTTATTCAAATGTGAAGATTGCTTTGTAGCTGTCTGCATGTAAATGGATTCTGATAAAGTGGCTTAGGAGGATGTGGTTTAAAAAAAAATTTTTTTGTCACAAAACAAATTGAAATGGAAAAACGTGCATCTTTGAGTTGCCAAATGGGTAAAGTACACTGATCTTTGGATCATATCCCATTTAAATACAAGGCCATTGACCTAGCCAACAGATCTGTTCCACAAACAGTGCCCACAGGCTGCCATTCAGCTCCTAGATAAAGGCCTGGGTAAGCTTTTTAATAGTGGAGTGAGCCAGATCCAGACGACAACAAAAAGCACTTTGAATATGGGTTCTAGCGTAGGGTGGCTCCACGCTGCGTGATTGGCAGAAAGCTCAGGAGATGCTGCTCGTAACTAGGGTTGGGCGATGGGTCAAAATGTTCCTATTGACAAGTCACCGCTTCCGACGTGTGTGTGTGTGTGTGTGTGTGTGTGTACCACCTTTACACACACAGAAGCGTGTGGACTGAGAACTTCCACTTTGCTTTGTGTCTGCCTGTATTAAAAATGCTTGGAAATGCTGTATTTTATCACACATGTACTCCTTCACCATTGCATTCTGTCCTTCGCTGCATTTCCAGATGGCAGCTAAGATCGAAGGGAACCAGATGTCCAACTTAAACAACTCCTCGTCGGTCATCGAGCCATTCACCTTTGGCTACGGAGGCCCAAAGCGCTCATTGGACAATGGAGGTAGGCCCCTTGTGCGATCTATATAGCTCCGTAGCGGCAAGCGCTTGTCAAGTGTTCCCTGACGCACACTTGAGGTGTACCCCCTGGCGCTCTGCTGCTGTGGAGCCGGTGACCGCCCCTACAGTAGCAATCCTCTTGCTTAGTGTAAGCCCTGCCCCCTTATCCCTGCTCCGTCAGAGGGGAGATGCTCCAGGTAGCTTTCCCCTCGCGCGCGTGGAAGTGTAGCTGGCTCCCGGTGCACGGATCCATGCACCAGCCCCTTAACTCTCTCGTGCTTGTGCTAGGAATCCCGAACCTCATCCAGGTTTCACTGAAAGTTGCTGCTAAACTTTTTGTTTAGTTTTTTGTCCAGCTTGGCCTGAGGTCAGCTCAACTTTGAATGGATAACCCAATTATCTAGTAAGGCGAATGATTAAAATCTAGAACATTTAATTGAATAGACAGACATGTCATGGAATTTGATAATGTGTGAGGTGTAAAAGCCCTCTCTTGTCCATGGGCCTTTTGTGAAACTGTACAAGATCAGCAGTCAGACACACGTCTGTTTCAAGCGGCCACTGTCTGCCATTACATAATATATTGCCTTAGCCTGTTAGGTCACCATTGGTGCTAAGTCCATTCTGTGGCCCAGTAACCTAGTATGACAGACTGTGAGCTGAGGAAAGCACTGCTGGTTACAGAATAAAGAGGGAATATACAGTATACATTTCTTATCCTATAGCCTATGAAAAGATTAAAAAAAAAAAAGTTCAGCAGAGAAGGGCAAACCCTTCTTTCATGAGCTTAGTTTGCTGGTTACTACGCTTGCATACGGGAGGGTGCGAGCATTCATATTGCCTTCTTGACACTCCTGTCTACCTGAGAGTCTTCATCAAAATGGTAAAAAGTACAGTGCTTGTGGGATGTGTAATGCTAACCGAAGCAGCGATGTGCCTCTGACTTGTTTTAAATAGTTGTTTGGACAACAATGGAGTTCTATGGCTCCTTCCAAGGTATGAGCTGTGTTAGGTGTTGATAGACTTGATAGACTTGTTAGTGGAAATGCATTGTATGTTGTTCATTCCATTCCATGTTGACATACACCAAACTAGTTGGGGAATACTGCAATTACATTGCTTGTTTAAAAGTTTTAGAAAATCTAAAAACCACTGGGTGTCCTGATAAGAGTTAAAGAGCTATTGCACAAAAGTAAAAACTAAAAAAGTATATGTAATATGAATGTAAATGCAACGGTATGATCAAATGTATTGATGAAGAGAGTAAATTACAGCTCCACTAGAACTGAGAAGTATTTCAAGGGAAGTGAAACTGATTTATTTTTAAAGGATAGTTTCCCTTTCGGTTTAACCCAGAGTTTAACATATTTCCTATAAATTATAATCGTACATAGCACAACCTCTCTTAAAGCTTCAGTATTGAGAAACGACTGACACTTCTGAATGGGCTTACTGTATAATGCAGTTCAATGGGCTGTTTAAATGTCCTTTGCCGAAATGGAAATTTCCCAGTATAGTCTGTCATGTCTATATGGTGGCGAACTAGGTTTTTCATCAGGGTTTGATCCATAGCTACATCTGTGCTGGTAACAGGAATAAGCTACTGTAGCTAAAGCTAGCAGTCTGGTTTCTGTATAAAGATGGACGTGAGTATAGTGCGAGTTTCCCAATTTTTAATTTTTTTTTTTATCATGGTTTCTGAAGGCTTAATCTTGGCTGAACGATGTATGAGGAAAATATCTTGTTGCGACTTTTGAATTTTGTTTGGGTATATATATTTTTATTTGAATATAAATGCCTTCCTTTTTTAACTGTGCCTCAGGTGTCCATTAGCACCTTAGCAGGGGTTGATGGCAGAAATTGATAGAATAAAGACATAATTGCGTGCACCCTCCTTGTATAACCTCCTTGGCCCCCCCGACTCTGTTGTTATTTCAGGGCAGGATTATCTAGTCTCTCTCTGTGATCCAATGCGAGCCAACGTCCCATTAAGGGGATTGCAACAGTTTCTTTCCTTCTGAAAAGGGACTGTGTGAATTATTACAATGTACTTTTGCATCGATTCCAACTATGCCGGCCTTAATACTATGCACGCACCCCTTCAATAACATAACTTGGCCACCAACCAAGGTGAAATAATAGCTGACGTAATGTTGAAGCTTTTGTTTAAGACTTTGTGACCATTGTTTTTAGGGTTTTCACCACTGACGTGTTTTAGCTTTTCCATGTTTACATTTTTTTTTTTCATGCCAGTGGATATTTTTGCAGAGTGATCAGCCATTAAACGAACAATCTTGCTTTTTAATGAAGTAAATAAAAAAGGGCCCTTACTATTTAATCCTGCTCTTAAAAATATATTCCGTCTATTTCAAACACTAGTCATTTGTTCCCCTAACGCGTAAATACAAACCGCGAAGCGGTTCCCTTGTAGCATTTGGGAGAAGCTTATTCGTAGCACTCTGTAATGAGAATCACGTTTTAACATGCATGTCAGTCTAGTTTCTCCCCCAGTCTGGTGTTGGCATGAATTCAGGGCGCCGCCTGTTCATTTTATAATATTCATAGCAATTCTGTTCCCGAGCTTTAAGCCCCAGTGCGTTTCTCTCAGAGTGAACTCTGTGCAAACGACCATAAAATTGATTGAGCCTGCTAGATATCAACTCAGGTGTTCAGGTTGCCCCCCCAATCCATCCACCCAGCAGGACCCCCTGCTTGGAGCTCCTCGTCCAAACCCAATTCAACGCCAGGGAGGCACTGACCCGGTGACTGCCTCTCTTTTCTGAATGGTCCCGATCGAAAGTCACGCACAGCTCCTGCCAACCCCTCCTCCTCCATCTACTCTCCTGTCTCCATTTTGCTGCTTGACTGCGTAGCATTTGGATTAGCAGAGCTTGGCTGTACAGTGATCTTAGTTGTGTGATGCTAATTGGTTTGCCCTCCTCTCCCCCTTCTCTCAGTAGGTAACCAGATTGGCAACATGGTGCACCAAAGGTGAGCCAGGCATGCTCTCATGACACATTTCTGTTTGTGGGAGAGACAGTGCTTTTAAATGCACAACCAACGTAACAATGGGACAGTGTCCCGTTGTTAGTCGGACTGACATTAATACGGGTCATTTGATTGGACTGTATTGTTACGTTGGTCGTGCGTTTGGCTTCAAGTGAATAGCGTAAAAATTAGATTTAGCTTTTCAAATGCAGGTTTTCATGCCGTTTTGCTAGCTTTGACACACACACACACACACACACACACACACACACACACACGCAGCTTTCTGGTTTAATTGTAGTCAGTGTTGTTCTTTGCTAGCTCCCTCCATAGTCTGACTGGTGGATCAGGCCTTGTGTTCGTTTTTGGTTAGATTGCTCCATTTTGCTCAGTCAATATTTTCCTGTATTGACCATTGTCATTAATCGTGCCTCTAATTTCACACAGGGCTATTACAACAGAAGACTTCAAAGTGCCTGATAAATTGGTGGGATTCAGTAAGTAGCCCTCAGGGTCACCACAGTGAAAATACTCGTTTGGAGGTCCTGTATGACAGTATTGGCATTATAATCCCCTGATTTCTTGGGTCACTGCTTTAGAGCACCATTTAAATTCATAGGGAAATTTCTCTCTCTCTCTCTCCCCCCCCCAAATAGTCATTGGAAAGGGCGGGGAGCAGATCTCAAGAATTCAACTGGAATCAGGTTGTAAGATCCAGATTGCTGCAGGTAAGGACCAGCTAAAATACACTGTCAAGACATTATGCAATATTGCATTTTTGTTATGTGGCTCCCTAGCCTCAATGTCCACACATTGAGGATGGAGTGAAATTAGTTTATTTATTTTTTTTATTTTTATTTTTCTCTACAGCCTTAGTTTACTTAATGTGTCTACAAAGCTGATCAAAGTTGTTTCTAATTCTAATGATATATTTTCCGTGTTTAATCCAGAAATGGAACAGTTTGCCCTGTTCTGGGAAGGGAGTAGTACACAGCATTGTACGAGATCTTCAGTTTCTTGGCAGTTTCTCGCATGGAATAGCTTTCATTTCTCAGAATAAGAATGGACTACTGAGTTTCAGAAGAAGGTTCCTTGTTTCCGGCCATTTTGGCCTGTAATCGAACCCACACATGCTGATGCTCCAGATACTTTACTAATCTAAAGAAGGCCAGTTTTAATGCTTCTTTATTCAGCACTGTTTTCAGATGTTCTAACATCATTGCAAAAGGGTTTTCTAATGATCCATTTGCCTTTTTTAAAATTATAAATTGGAATAGCTAACACAGCGTGCCATTGGAACACAGGAGTGATGGTTGCTGAAAATGAGCCTCTGTACGCCTATGTAGATATTCCATTAAAAAATCTGCCGTTTCCAGCTACAATAGTGATTTACAACATTAACAATGTCTACACTGTATTTCTGATCAATTAGATGTTATTTTAATGGTAAGAAAAATGTGCTTTTCAAAAACAAGGCAATTTCTAACGGTGGTGTACATTATAAAACCATATACCTTACCGGCAGGTATGTGGCTCACATGCCTGAACAAGTTCAAACCTTTAACTTTATTTCCTCTTCAGAGGTCTAATTTTATTTAAACTATCGAATATTTTGACATATTAATAGATTTTATATATTTGTCAAACAAACAAAAATAATTAAAGCCAATAGATAATGCTATTACGAGACAAACGCACCTAAATGTGTGCCGTTAAAAAAATAGAAGATTTTTAATTATTTTGGTAAGCAGTGTAATTTAAGTGTAATTTTGTGTGTTGCCATGCGGGGCAGTGTTGTTCTCTTACTGGCCTGTTGTTTCTGTCATAGACAGCGGCGGCATGCTGGACAGACCGTGCACGCTGACGGGAAGCCCAGAGAACATTGAGTAAGTCCAGCAGCTGCTCTAATGACTGACTCAGGGATGAAACGTCTCTCGCCACTCACCTGGTTACTGAACACTGAAGGCCGCGGCATGCGTACGCGGACAACGCTTGGCGCCCGTACTGTATGCGTGACGCACATTCCGTGCTTTGCTTGCATATTGATTGCACACGTGCGAAAACTGTGTGTAGTAATATGCCGATCCAGTAGGTGGGAGTAGGCAGAGGAGGGGGAGTAACAGAAGAACAACAGTTTAAAACTTCTGACCAGGTGGAAAGAGCATAATTTTAAGACGTGAGGTCGTAGTGCGCATGCGTCCAGAAACGCGTCCATGCCAACATGAAAACAGAGTATGCCAACTGGTCACGTATTCGTGCGGTACTTGCTCACCGTACGCGGAAGCATGCCACGGCCTTTTATTTTATTTAGTCGCATGTCTGTTATAGAAACTGTGGCAGAGTGTGTATGTTGGCGGGGGGGGGGCCTATTAGGGGTCGACAGATACATTTTGAAATGTTTGTATATGTACATTTAGAAAATTTTATTAGCAGGGTATATCGTATCTTCCCCCCACTCCCCCAGTCAGGCCAAGAGGCTGCTGAGTGAGATCGTGGAGCAGTGTCGCTATGGCCCGGGCTTCCACAGCGACATGGATGGCAACAGCTCCATCCAACAGATCCTGATCCCGGCCAACAAAGTGGGCCTGGTCATTGGCAAGGGCGGCGAGACCATCAAACAGCTGCAGGTGTGTGTTCCTTCTCTATACTCGCGTATGGCTGAACATCTGAGTTGTTCTGAGACCCAAACAACAGCAGCACGGTGTCTGTGGCTTGTTTTTAAAGGCCCCATTTCATTCCACTGCTGTAATTTTGGTTCAGTGTGGGTAATGTAGTTCAAAGCCTTTTTAAAAAAAAAAAAATAATTTGTATAAATGGGACTTCTGGTATCTGTGTGTTATATAACACCCCCCCCAATATTATGCTGTGTCCCTTTCTGTGACCCGTGCAGGAGAGAACGGGGGTGCAAATGATTATGATTCAGGATGACCCTATGCCCACTGGAGCGGACAAGCCACTAAGAATCACCGGGGATCCCTACAAAGTTCAGGTCAGACATGTGACGCTTCGCTTAGTTTTGTATATTTGTATCCCTTTTTATTATCCCTTAGAGACTGTAATGTGATTAAGGGCTGTAAAAATACTGGACTTGACTTCAGCGCTTCGTTTAGGAAGGAATGGTCGGGGCGGTAATTTCTGTTTGAAGTATGGCCATTTTGAGACTGCGATTAGCAGCTAATACAAACAGACTTGACTTTAACAGCTTATGCTGACATACAGAGACACATTGTCGACAAGGTCTTATGGTCTGTTTCCCTCTCCAGCAAGCCCGTGAGCTGGTGGTGAAGCTCATCCGGGAGAAGGACCCCGGGGACTTCAGGGTCGGCAGGGCAGATTTCGGATCCAAAATTGGGGGGAGCAGTTTGGATGTAAGGGCATGTTTTGCCTCTTTCCTTTGGCTGAACAGGAAGACAACAAGTAGCTTCTCATTCACTTAGAGGACTCCCACATGTTGTTATGATGTGCGTTTCCACCTCAACTTGACCTCTTGCTCTCGTCGGCCAGGTGGCAGTTCCCAGGTTTGCCGTTGGCATCATCATCGGCAGGAACGGAGAGATGATCAAGAAGATACAGAACGATGCCGGAGTCAGGATCCAGTTTAAACAAGGTGGGTGGGGGGGTGTTGCATTCAGTGTTCATGGTGGTGACATTTTTAGGCAAGCTGCTGCTAAACTCTTATATTTAACTGTATTGAACTTTAAACCCTTGACTATTTAGTTGCCTTGCCTCAATAAAAGAGGTCTTGTGTTGATGGTTTGCCATTAAAATCCCAGTCACTTTCTGATTAGTACCCTGCGTTTCTGTGCAGATGATGGCGTCAGCCCTGACCGGATTGCCCAGGTGATGGGCCAGCCTAACCAATGCCAGCACGCCATCCACCTCATCCAGGAGCTGGTTCACACAGCACAGGTGCGGCCTGACATACGAGTGTGTTAACTTTGGTTTGAGAGTTGGCTGTTTGCTTATCATGTTTGACTGATCCACTTCTTATCGCCTCAAATCGACTCGCCCAACCTCTGCCAGGTCCTCTTGGTTGGCTTTTTCTTCCTCTCAATGTAGACAGAATAATTCTCTAGAATGTATTCAGCAATCACTGTTGGCAATGGGACAAAACGGGATGTGCATTTGAACTAGAATTCACCTTTTTCCATTGTCCCTTCGTTCATTCTGGAACAAAGTTCTCCTCTGCAAGCGTTCAAGACGTTCAAGGTCACCTACAGCATGGGCCTTCTGTGTGCATTCGTTCCATGAACTGTTTAGGCTGGGGCATTTGTTTTGTGGCCTTGGACGACCCACACACAGACATCTGACATCCTGTATAATGAGTGCGCCTTCACATCAAACCTCTATCACGCATGTAGAATGGAATGGAGTAGGTGATATTGTATCAGGTCTGAGTTGACCTTGAACCCTAATTAAATGGTGATGTATAAATGATTGTTATTATTAAACACTCGCTGTGTAGTTCAAAAGTACAAAGTTTATTTATTGGCACCAGCCTTTTTCTGTTGTCACACGGCCCTCTGGTTTTATGTAGTGAAGGTGGTTTGACCTTCACTAAGTGAGAATCTTTGATTAGAACGTGGTGTTGGCCACCACAAAATAAAGTGCGTAGACATTTCTCCTGTGTAGTGTCAAAATAAACGGAGGCCACTCAGGCCATCATCAGTATAAACTCCGATTAGAGTCTCATCCACCGTGGCTGCGTGAGGTATGATTATTTGAAATTATTGGGTAAACTGAAAAGCTGGCTACTTGACTTGGCCATTACAATCAGGTTTTTATCAAGAATGTTCCTTTGAGCTGGTAGCTCTACCAGTGTGTTTTTTCAGCACGACCTCGCCCAACAGTCTATGCCAAGGAAATAGAAAGACTCAACAAAGCAAAAAGTGAGTCAGCGTGTGCTGGGTTCAAATTTCTGCAGGACTGAACTCAGTGGAACTCTCATTGAGGCTGTGGAAGTGCGAAATCTGTCCTAACTATATATAGTTCTTATTCTTTTGCAGAGAGAGGATATATGTTCAGGGGTGAATACTTTTCTAGTGTATTTCTAGTGATAAATGGAATGGAATTTGAAGGACCCCATATAATTCCATTGTCAAACTGTCATTTTTTATATTTTTCTCCCTGAACATTCTGTTCATGTGGCTATATATTTTTTGAGCCACATGAACTGGGAGGGGCAGCACAGGTCAGAGATGATTGGTTACACTCAGTAATGATGTCACACCTGGGGCCCAATCAAAAGGTTTTACACAATTTTTTTCACGAAACAATTTTGGGTAAATGACGTGTATCACAGACGGATATGTCAATTAGTCCAACCCTTTCATGTCCCTTCAGACAACACACCTCACCACAACTGGGAAAACTGATTTTTACTATGGAGAGACCGCAGCCATTTGCCCAGCCATTGGTTTGTTTAGTTTGATCAAGTATGTGGTATGTGTCAATTTCTTACACGACTGTGACGTTAAAACCTTGGACTGGTGTAATTTGAAAGTTTGAAAACATCTAATTTGGCCCCTAACCTCTCAGCTACTGTCAGAGGAAGTGTTTTGATTAGTTACCGGGAGTGTTTCTTCTATTTGATCCCATTTTATTTGTACTTTTATTTTACTCTTGTCTGTTTGTTTCCCCTCCCTATGTATCCCCCACCCCCAACAGGAGCGAGATGGCTTCGGAGGTCTACTGGGCCGGAGAGGACGTAACGACTGCAACACGGGGGCACTCAACGAGCTACAGGAGGTGACCTACGCTGTTCCTGCCGACAAGTGTGGCCTGGTGATCGGCAAAGGTGATTAATGGGCTCCCGTTGTGCACCCAGGCTTTTGTCCCGCCTTCTGTTTGAGTCGCATCTCCACACTCTTGTCTCCATCTGCTGAGTTGAACAGAGTAACTTCATCACGATGCATTTCTGAACAATTAGAATTTATTTCACCAAACAATTTGTGCACTAATCCAGTGTCTATGTACACTAATCCATAGTGTCTGTATGCACTGTTCAGCACACATACGCACCTTTTCAAAATAAAAGCGCACCATCGGAAATTCTGTAAATTTTTTTAACTTAAAGTTAGAGTTTTTGACGGCGCTGAAGCACTAGTCCGCAGCCCACACCACACTAGCTTCAGAAACACTGGTCTATCGACTATTACGTCTTTGGCAAATTTATGAGATAGGTATTTTGAGAAACAGATTTTTGAAATTACTTAGACATATTGTATTGTTTTTATATAGACTTGTATCACAATGTGTTTTATTCTGTTATTCACAGCTCTACATTTAGCCTACAGCATTTAACAGACATTTTTCATTACATTTGTCAATGGCTGAATTGGCCTTCAGCCATCGTAACGGAACACGTTCCGTTAGTAACACCAGCGGCCGTCAAGCACTCGTCACGGCTGAGAGGCTGTACGATAACTGCGATAATTAGGTTTATTATTATGTCTCATAACTGGATGCCGTTTCATGGCATCTGGCTAAACTTGTGAGCAGGCTGTGTGACCACCCCCCACACACCCTCGGTGCTCATGTATACAGCACAAGTGGCATTCATTGGCTCCCCTAAGGGCTTAATGACGGGGATAATGCGTGTAATGTGACATTAATTGTTAAAGGTGCATAATAACAGCCCTCAATCATGTGGAAGGCTGCCTGGCATCTAATGAGAGCCTTTCAGCCCAATAGAGTTGGGCGAGGGGAATGAAAAGGACGAATTAGCTTATTGGCTATTCATGCCCACTCTATTGCCAGCTATTTAAAAGTCATTGACCATTGCAATGGAAGGAGCCGTGTGTGTGTGTGTGTGTGTGTGTGCCTGCATGTCTCGTGTGTGTGTGTGTGCAGCGGGGGGCGTGGCCCGAGAGGAGGAGGAAGAGGGGGGCCCTCTTTACCTAAGATAAAAACACGGCAATAGAAATGTCAAGGAGCTTTTGTGCATGTAGTGTGGCGAGGGAAACAAATAAACCACCCCCCCCCTTCTCCTACATTAGCATATGAACTGGGCCAATATGGTGTAGATGGCGGTGGGTCTGGTCGCTGTCAGCCTGTCTCTTAAAGAGCGCTGTGATTAATATCTTTACGATGCCATATGCAGCCTGCTGCCCCTCTGTTTTGACCCCTGTGCGCGCACGCACACACTGCCTGTTGACTAAGCCACCCACCAACCGGCTCTGACTTTAATGCTCCCCCTTACAATAACTCTGTAGCAGCAGAGAAGTCCAGTAAGTGCTGGGATAGTGCCCTCAGATCGATGAGGACATCTGAAAGTCACCGTCTCTATCTTTAGTTTAGTGTGAGCTAGTCCGGATGTAGCCCCATTTGAATTCTTTGAAGTTGAAGAATATGTTTTGTAGAAACGGCGAGAGGTGAGAACGCGCTGCTTGTGTTGGACTAGAAAACCCCGTACCAATTTTCTCTCCCCAGTCTCTAAAGACGAGTGGGTTTTTTTTTGTGTTTTTTTTTTTTTATAAATATCCCCGTTGTGCCAAAACACCAGTGTCTTTTCTTTCCCTTTTCTGCTGTTGCTGCATTTTCTGCTGTTGCAGTTCACACATGCAGAAGCAAACGCCCGATGCTCACGAATACGGTCACCAGTTGCACTTTTGTATCCACGTCTATTCAGCAGCCCACTAAACCAGTCTCATTAATAAGGCCCGTATTATCTGTCTCCACCAAAGGCCAGTCCATGAAATGAATAGTCGGGGTCTTCATTGCTCTCTGCCGTCTGACTAGAGGAGCTCATAATGGCTTCATTAAGGCAGAAGTTTCATTTGGTTGACAATGGGTTAATGGCCCATGTGCAGTCTATTGGCGGTGGAGGGGAGCCTCGGGGAGGCGGAGGTCTTTCTTGATGAGCGTTTTCACTTGGAGGTCGGCCAGGGTCATCAGAGTGTCAGCCACCAGTGAACAAATGTGTAATTAATGTTGGGACAGCCCCGGTGTACCCCCAGCCCTTGCACCCTCCCGGGAAGCGCGCCTTGTGGGTATACCCCCC
>JAOEHI010000004.1:1894682-1906686 GCA_025447815.1 Percopsis transmontana
TCTCTCTCTCTCTCTCTCTCTCTCTCTCTCTCTCTCTCTCTCTCTCTCTCTCTCTCTCTCTCTCTCTCTGTGTTTCTGCGGGTGTGAAATAACGAGTGGTGACGCTAAAATAACCGTTGGATATCTAAGATAGGCCTAATATTCGTGCATCAAACTCTCTTGTAGACTACATAGGCTACATATCTACGTACCCACAGTTAATTTCCTTTTACAGTCAGTATTTTACAGCACTTTAGCTGTAAGCGATATGAAAGGAAAGCTGCGCGCAACCTTTTAAAAGAACATGCTGGAAGCCCCCCTCCCTCCAACTACACACAATTCAGTCAAGCAGGTGTCGTGTCGCCCACCGACCATATAGCGCAGGGAAAAGCCCCTTGGGAGGGGACGAACCTCTCACCTAAGCGACAGATAAGCTGGTCTACTCTGCAGTATAGGGCAGCCATACAGTCACAGCTACCTTAATCTCTTTTTAATGGCGCCTAGATGCAGTCTCGGGAGAATGCTCTGACAGGGGCCCCCAGCTGCCGTTTCAGGAGTAACAAGGAGACACTTTTCACTCCCGGACCAGAGTCAGCCTAAAGTCAATGTCGCTATTTACATTTGTTAATTTTTTTTATTTCGCTGTTTTGGCGAGGATTTTGCATCCATGCTAAATAGTGTGATTAATGTAGCCTACAGTGGTCTATAGCCTCAGTGCATAAAAGTCACTGAGAAGGCCAGTCGAGAGATTTGAGACAGCATTCTTTTAGAGGCACAATTGCGCAAGAAAGTGCTGATTTATGACGTCAGGCGAATAATAGAGGAGTAGCCTACGCTAACGACAATTTATTTTATTCTTTTTAGACTACATTGAATAGCCTACATTTTGTGTTGTGTGTCTTTTTATAAAAAACAATTTAGTGCACCTATTCGTTTTAAAATATATATAGTAGCCTAGGCTATGCAATGTAAGGCTAATTTGTAAGTCCTGTATTTTTAGGGTAGCCTAATGTTTTTTTTTATTATTATTGTGGCTTGTGTTTGACAATAAATTATGTTAAAAAATAGAATTAAAGTTATTTTATCTTATCTTAAGCCCTGACATTGCAGTCCGTTTAGTTTTTGGCATTCGGTTGTATCTCGATTAGCTTAGTAGCCTAAATGTTAAGACCTGCTATTTATTCATAATCAAATGCTTTTCTTTGATAGTTTCCCACCAACTCTTTGAAATAAGACAATTACCACATTCTTTGTGCAATAATTGTCAGTCATCCACACGAAATTGATAAGCTTTAAATGGGCAGAATAATAGTTTAAATTGTTTTACAATAGAACGGTTAAGCGGGGTGATTTGCTATTGCTGACATGCCCGCGGCTTTACTAGCTAGAAATAATACCATAGGTTAATGCATAAATAAGCAAATCAAATCCATGCGTTACCCCAATTCAATTCATTTAATTCCTCTTTAATAAAGAGGGTCCCCGCCCCACTGGCCCCGCTATTTAAGTTGGGATTTGTGCAATGAATGCAATAAATGTAAATCAATCTAGATGAGAATGAATCCCATTCATTGGGAAGAGAAATTTCATTTGGGAAAGGGAGACAAACGTAGGAGGGGCGCGCTCATAAAAAGCAGCTGTTTGGCCGTAATCTTTTTACGTGCGCTGTCACTCACCTTGCCTTTTCTCTCGCTGTGTACGCGCAAACCTCTCCGCTATTGTATCTGCGTGCACATATCTTCTTTGCCAATGCATTGCCACAGTCCATATTCGTCCAGAGAGCATAACTCGCCCATTTCCCCCCGGACAATCCCCTTGTAGTTGTTGGAGTGAAAGACAAGTGCATGGATGTCAAATTGCCCTCAAAACACCATGAAAGATTGATTTGCAGCACTTTTCAGGCCCCTGACATTACCCGGAGAGGAGCTGAATAGGAAACCCGCGAGCCGGGGATGGAATAAAGATGTCCTCTCTGCTGGAAAAGAAGGAAAACTGCCCATTTAGCCCCAGTCCATCAAGCCCGAAAAATAGGCGAGAGAGAGGAAAAAACAGAGAGCAGTGGGACTATTGAGAAGAAAGGGGCCGTATATACTCATCTAAACGTTGTCACAATACCGGGGGGTTGAAGAACAGCCATGAATATTAAACCGCTTACCTCAACAAGGGCTGCAAAAGTGAACCACGTCAAACCAGCTTTGCATTTTTACGCACGGGAACAATGCGAAAAAAAGGCATGTTGAGTTTGTTTCTATTCTGTTATTCCCGCGCTAACTCTTCACAAAAAATTAATATTGCTACCACATGAATACGAAATGCCTGAGAAAAAAATTGGGAGAGACTCCCAGACCCGATGACCTAATTATGTTGACAAACTTTAAAAACGAGTCTACCCGTTACATTGTGTTTTCACATGGACTGAAGACCATGGGAATTCTGAAGCAAGTTTTATAAAAGGCTATTCCCTTTAATAAATTTTGGGGCTATTTTATTACACTATTGGTTTACCCGCAACTGCTTACTGGTCAACTTGACGATATATATTGGCAGATAAATATTTCTGTTAAAACGTTCTCAGACGGGTTAGTTTTTATAGAATAGTCGCCCCTCTCAAGACAGCGGGCAACATAATGATAATAATTATAAACTTACATCTGTGGACACATTTAATCGAGATTCCAACAACAAGCGCGTATCATCTTATACGCGCGCACAAACACAAATCAGTTTCTCTTTTTAATTCGTATACACGCAAGTTTCCTGCACACACAGCCTACTGACACATACACACACCTACGCTCACACAGCGACGCGGGCATTCGGCAAGGGCTGAGCGCGCGCTGGGGCAGGCAGGTCTGCCGCGAGGGGAGTGTCATTAATAGGTAATTAGACAGGGGGTCACACCAGCCACTTATAAAAAGGACCCTCTCCAGCCCACTCCGCGGCACTCTGTGCGCTAACAAGCCAAGAGGAGAAGCGGACGGAGTTGACCAATAGGCGCATTTCCCACCCATCCACCCACACACACACACGCGCTCTCGTCTACACGCGTAAAAACCCCTCCGCTCAGAGACACCATGGGCTCCGTGCTGCCGGCCGACGCGCTGCAGATCAAGGCGGGATTTAAGTGTCCGGGAGGCCGCTCGCTGTCGGACATCATCACCTCGGACATCCTGCACAGCTTCCTGTACGGCCGCTGGAGGAACGTGCTGGGCGAACACCTGATGGAGGAGAGGCAGAACGCAGTCAGCCCCAAGACCGCGTTCACCGCCGAGGTGCTGGCGCAGTCGTTCGTGGGAGGTGAGATTAAGGTTGCTCTGGAGTTTTATTTTTTTAACGGGGCTTTATACATATGTATATATAGGGGTTATGAGGTTTTAGCTTGTACGGATACGGCTCCACTTGGAGAAGCACGGTGGATTTTTTAACAGTGATTTGAAGACGATGTGGACAACTTTAATGTCGTCACGTGTGCAAAGACTGCCGTGTTTTAGGATTTAGACACGTTTTACATTTCTTTGGGAACTTTTTTTACATTATAGCCGCGACATTCAAATGCGTCAAAGAACGGCATTTGGGTTTGTTTTTTTCACTCAAAAGGGAGTGGGTATTAATTGAACATAAGGCAACCGCCAGCTAATTTTAGTAATAACAAGTAAACATAAAGCAAATTCCATTTACCCTATAGTTTTACTCTAGTTTTACTATAGTTTTTACTCACTAGTTTTAGATCCCAGGAGTTGTATGAGTTCCCTTTTGCCATTTTCCCATATTTCTCGCTTTTGCTGCTTTAATGTCGAGCCATTTAATGCGTTTATGAATCCCGTTTAGGACGTCTAAGAGCAGTGTGCAGGCGTGTAACTGCGGGTGATTGAAACACGACGGGTTTTAAATTCATTAGGTTAACTTTGTGCTTGACCTGGGAAAGTTCCTACTTAAACCTCGAGGAGAGAAAGGTTCCCTTTCTTTGAGGTGTCCTTGGTTTTTTTTATCCTGCATTCATCAATCTCCGGACAGTCCTCTTTCCTCTCTTGGCATCTATGGGGGCTCCGGAGCGTTTTTCTTTCTGTGCTTTTTAAAAGATTGCTGTTCCTCGCATAATGCGCCGTGAAGCCTAATTCTAATGCCATTCATGGCATGTCAACCATCTAATCGCCTTTCCATTTTTTTGTTTGCGAAATTCCTGGGTCTTTTAAACAAGTTCTCGTTGCATTCAGTGCAAATTTATTGCTACAAAGTTCTTAAAAGGATAATGAATTTGGAATTAGCCGTTTCTTTTTCCAGTATAAGGTTTAATGAATATCACATCTGAAGCATGACAAATTGTTGGACGCTATGCAATAGGAGACCATTTAACCCCATTCGGCCGATCTTTTCTACGTCTCGAATCAAAATTTCCTTTGATATCAACATTAAAGGAGCACGGGAGTTTTTTTCTTTTCCACCCTGAATGCGAGTTAAATGCTTTCCGAGGAGTTTTTCTCTGCGCAACAAAAACGTTCACTTCAGCTACTTAATCGAATTAAACGGCGGATAAGCTGTAGCCTAATATTTCGTGAATGAAATCACATCAAGTCCATTTACTGCTTTCAGGACTTTTACAAAATCCTAAATCGTGAGAAGCTTTGGGTTCCGTTTCCCCCCGCTGAACATCTCAGGACCGCTGATTTTATTTGATTTTATTTGATTTTATCTCAAATTCACTGCCAACTCAAAAATAAATTAATGAGTTGTCACTTCTTAGTGACAACTGTTAAATCCCCACTATTCGTTTCTTAAGAGTTTTAACGCGTTTCAGTAGGCTATAGTTTAAAAAAAATAATCCTATTCCTTCTTACACTTTCAGAGGTTCAAAAGCTCTCCAGCCTAGTCCTTCCCAGTGAGGTGATCATCGCCCAGAGCTCCGTCCCGGGAGAGGGCCTGGGCATATTCTCCAAGACCTGGATCAAGGCTGGCACCGAGATGGGGCCCTTCACCGGCCGGGTGCTGTCCCCGGAGCACGTGGACCTGTTAAAAAACAACAACTTGATGTGGGAGGTGAGTCAAGACTCGGTGCTATTCTGACCGAATATAGGACTAGGCCTACACGATAATTTATTTATTTATTTATGTATTATAGCCTATATCGGTGTCTTACTGTTCAACAATGTTTCATGTTCAACTAAAGTAATCTTGTTGCCCTAAATGGTAAGTAAGAAAACGTATCATTATGTGAGTTCAGTGGTATTTTAAAGCCCCCCGTTTTGGGCGTTTGAGTATTTCCACAAGTGTAAACAGGCCAGCTTGCCTGGGCCCGGAACGAGATAATCTTAGATGTCCCCCCACACCCAGATCTCTCATTTTCCCTTGCTCTTCCTCTCCTCTGCTATTTTTTCCACAATTCGCCCTTTTTTATTTTTTTTTTTTCCATTATTTTATGGGGGCCCAGTCGGCCCCCCCCCCGCCCCTGGCCCCGGGACAACAGACCCGTTTGTCCCCCCCTATCGGCGGGCGTGAGTGTAAACGTGCATAATGTTTGAGCAGAATTTGTGTTTGCCTCCAAAAACCACGAAATCCCTCCGCTAAAAGGAACTATATACTTTCGGCAGAAATAGTAATAGTGTAAGATACGAATCAAAAGAACTGGACGAAGCAAGCGTGCACCAAACACAAGCAGACGTCCAATAAGAATGGGAACGGTCGGGGGAAATCTAAATACACACCGTTACACCAACTTAAGTTAAACGGCACACAGATTTTTACAGTGTTCTGAGCTGTTCCGCGGTGATCTTCAACGGACCTTCTTCCACGTTGCGTCACGAGCCTGCCAGAAGCTTAAGATCTTTCGTGTGTTTGTCGCGTGCAGGTGTTCAACGAGGACGGCACGGTTCGCTGTTTCATTGACGCCAGCCAGGAGGACCAGCGCAGCTGGATGACGTACATCAAGTGTGCGCGTAACGAGCAGGAGCAGAACCTGGAAGTGGTCCAGATCGGCAGCAGTATCTTCTACAAGGCTGTAGAGGTGAGAGACCAGCCCGCACAAGTCAACGATTACCTCGATACAATTAAGAAGCCAACGTCACTACTTTGTGTTTGGCTATAATGTGAACTAGCCATCAGCAATAGTCTGCACAATAGCACAGCCTGCTGGCCATGAAAGTGATAACAGCTGAGATAACGTCATCTCAGCTCGTGTCAAATGTCACTGAACGCGCCGCAACAAGAATCCCCTTGTTCGTTGTGTGCTAATGTTGCATTCCTTTCCTCCAGACCATCCCACCTGACCAGGAACTTCTAGTTTGGTACGGGAACACACACAACACATTCCTCGGGATCCCCGGAGTTCCGAGCACAGACGAAGAACAGAAGAAGACGCGAAATGGTGAGTCGGCAGACAGTGGAGGTTCTACATTGAATTACGCCCCGGGCGAGACCCCCTTCGAGCCCCCCCCCACACACACACACACACATACACACAGTGAAATTAAAGATTTTTATTTTTTTATTTTTTTATTTAAGTGCTCGTGCCCCATGTGTCATGAAAAAATGCCGCCCCGGGCGACTGCCCGGTTCGCCCGTGCCAAAAACCGCTACTGTCCGCAGGCCACGGAACGAGAGTTTGGGGAGCGCGGTGGGCAGAGGGGGGTAAGTCCGACTTCAGAAAGTAAAAGTTATTAGTCCCTGTAATCGAAATCACCTGGTTAAGTGAACAAGCAGATGGAAAACCTGGCAGAACTTTTACTTTCTGAAGTCGGACTTTCTGAAGTCGGTGGTGGATCTCTTAAGAGGCTGGTGGGTGTCTTAACAGGGGGGATCAACATGTGATAGACCCTTGAATATTTCAAATATGTATTCATAACCACGAACAGTGTCTCTAACGCATTGTTTATTTCTTGGTCACTTTTGCAGAGGACGGCCATTCGTGTGACGGCTCATCGTCTTGCTCGCCCCCCTCGGCCTCGTCCACCGCGGGGCGCATGCGCTGCGTGATCTGCCACCGCGGCTTCAACTCGCGCAGCAACCTGCGCTCTCACATGCGCATCCACACGCTGGACAAACCCTTCGTCTGCCGCTTCTGCAACCGCCGCTTCAGCCAGTCGTCCACGCTGCGCAACCACGTGCGCCTGCACACCGGCGAACGGCCCTACAAGTGCCACGTGTGCCAGAGCGCGTACTCGCAGCTGGCTGGGCTGCGCGCGCACCAGAAGAGCGCGAGGCACAAGCCGGCGGCGTCTGGGGGGACCGAGGCGCCGCCGGCGCGTGTGTCGCCGCCTCTCCCCCAGCCGATGACGACCATGTCGCACCCGCACAAGATGCCTCTCGTGCACCACATCCCCACCATGGTGCTATGAGAACCGCGGGGAGGCAAACGCGCGCGGACAGAGACAGAGTCTTGCGGAGGGAACGTTGCACTTTAGCTTGGTGGTGTGGACCCGGTTTTCACAACTTGGGGTCCCCACGATCCCTGGAGGTCCCCACGGCATTGGCATAGGGGGCCCCGGAATATCCTGATAATTAATCTGGGTATACCCGGATGATGGTGACTATCCACATCTCCACAGTATGTAGCCACAGTATGTAGCCTACCTGGGGGTCCCCACTGAAGAAGTTGGGAACCCCCAGTGTAGCCTAACCAAGAGTGATTTCAAAACAGAGATGTCATTTAAATGGATGTGTGTGTAACGCGTTACTCAGACATTTAAATTGGTTTCCTCGAGGCGGTTGAAAGTTCAGTTCTAACTTTCAACCGCCTTGATTGTCTCATTTGATTTTGATTGGTTTGCTATACCATGTGATTTATAAACGGCGTAATGTGTATGATATCAACAATATTTTATATATATTTTTTTTCAGTTCGAATACATTTTTATCAGTGTTTTTATATTTGTATTTGCTATTGAACGGGTTAGGCCTACGTGTGTGTAGAGAGCATAGCTCACGTGAAAACCGTTTTTGAAGGCTTGTATTTCCACTCACATCCTCAAACTCAGGCAAACTGTATTTTCAAACAAAATTATTTGTTTCAGAGATTAAGATTTGAAGGTGTCTACACTATCATTACACTGTAAGCTATAGTGTCACTTTATGCTTGTACACTCCACATAGGCCTAGTTTGGAGTATTGTGTAATTCTAAAATTAAATTGTATTGTACTGTATATGTGAATGTAAATACATTTGTGATCTCCTATATTCTAATTAAATCATTATATTAAAATGTTTGAGTGGACCACAACAGTAAATAACACACACACACACAATACACGTATGCTAGTTGGCTAGTTAACGCTGTAATGAAGGCGACAATGAAGGCGAAGCACCTGCTGTGGTATGTTGTTGAATTTATAGTCCCACTAACTTGCCCGAATAGCCTACACTATTTAGCTACATTTGCCTGGGACAAGCGACTGTGCTTTCTTTAAAGTTTTTCCATTAGACCTAATTCCATTTGATTGTGGCGAATAATAACAACTGCCTATAATGAACATGCTACTTCGTAATTTCATAATTTAATCCGTGATTTTGCTGATTTATGGCTATTAAACATATTAAACATCGATGATATCTTCGTTATCCTCGTTCAGCCGTTGTGCTTATTCTAATTCCACGAGATGTCGCCATACGATCACTGATGACCGGAGGAGTCTACCTACAGAAAAGGTATTCGGCTGGCTGGCCCGGTACAGATATAAAACCTACATTTCTGTGTCCATAGATAGGCCTATACATCTTTATATATCAATGACTGGTATGTCAACATTTATACCTGGAGATTGACAAAACACACCAATAATGTTTAAACAACGTTAAATTCTAAAAAAATGTTTAAAATATAAAATAGGATTACGATACAATAAAATAAGGCAGGCCAACCAGTGGGTGGCGACAAAAATCCCCTTCAAAAGTTATGCTGCGTTCTTATCATGTCTGACGGAGTCGGAAATTGCTCGAACGAAAATTTAATTGCCTTTCCTATTCTAGTGGAGAGAGGTATCTAATGTATAATTCGGTCAACATTGTTGACCAGTAAGTTGCTACAATGCAAGTAGCCTAACTCACATCACATTGCACAGTAAATATCGCTACATTATATAGCCTATGTTTTGGATGATTGGGAATACCCCTGTATTCTATGTTTACGATTACCCTTAAATAACCCTTTCATTCTCTAATATATGCCACATTGTTATGCATATATCGTTATTATCCTACAGTATTACACGTCAAATTGTGTTGAATTAATTCGCGACATCACTCGAACGCATCGCAAGTGTTTGTCTACGTCATTTTCAAGCGCCAAATGGATTTTTAGACAAGTCTTTTCCCTGCAAGCATGGCTGTTGACATGAGATTACCAACTATCCGAAATTCTGTGCGGTCTTCTCTTTTAGACCGAAACGATGATAAAGATCTAGTCGTTCCTGGCGATGTAATCACTTCAGATACAGGGTTTATGAGGTGAGTAGCCTAGCTGTCATTATTGTGTCGTTACATTTACCACAGTGAGCTGCTGTAATGGTCCTGCAAGGCACAGCATTGCTTTATATGACCATCACGATTTATTTTAATATTCAGGAAATTATTATGAGGTACAGTTTTCCATAGTTCTTTTAATACATTATTTGCCAATGCCAATTTTTATAATATATGTAATCTCTATTAAGAAACCTCTTTTATAATTGACATTGTGCTTATCCGTTTCTTCTGATGTTTCTTACATGGCTATTCATAGCCAAAACTTCTTTCAAATGTATGCTGTTATTTAGTACATATGAGGATTTGATTATAATTTGTGATGTACGTTTCCTGTATCGCACGTCTACAACACTGTCGGCGTCTCACTGTGTATTGACAGGGGTCATGGCACTTACGTGGACGACGAGAAACTTACGGCTTCAGTTGCCGGAGAGGTTGAGAGAGTCGACAAGCTTATCTGTGTCAGGCCTCTTAAAACTAGGTGAGTGTGTGTATACACACGGATGAGCCAAAACATTATGACCACCCGGGTGGTCATAGTGGGTTAGCATGGGCGGTCTGCCGCCACGCAGCCCTGTACGCGGCAGGGTGCGATGCACTGTGTGTCGGACACATTCCTCCCATAACCATCATTCAAAACTTCTGCCACTTGTGCCGCAGTAGCCCTTCTGTCGGTTTGTTCCTCCTTAGACCAGTGTCGGTAGGTAGGTACTCCCCACTGCTGAACGGGAGCACCCTACAAGCCTTGCTGTTTGGGAGATGCTCCGACCCAGTCGTCTGGCCGTGAACAGTTGGCCCTTGTTTAGTCAAAGTGGCTCAGGTCTTTATGCCTGCCCATTTCTCCCCCTTCCAACACGCTGATTACAAGAACCAACTGTTCTCTTACCGCCAGATGTATCCCAGACCTTGACGTGCGCCGTTGGGACGAGATACTCAATGTTATTCGCGTCATCTGGGAGCGTTCATAATGTTTTGGCTCATCTGTGTGTATATGTGGTTGGTATTATTTCAGCTAATGTGTGGACACAAGCTAATGCAAAATTGAAATTGTATTTGATGTTCTACCTCTGTAGGCCTACATCTCCTGGGTTTATATTACCCGTTGGTATTGACCAGTTATTTAATACAGAGTTTAGTACAGAGTTGACTGGAATTCATGTGGAGATATGTCATCTTTGAAATGTGCCATTGCTTTGATTTACAGATTCAATGGAGAGGTTGGAGATGTGGTAGTGGGGCGTGTCACAGAGGTACGGTAGCACATTGCTGTAGGTTCTTAAACGTGTATTGTGTGTCATTGCATGCATGTAAATGTTTTTTATAGTGTGTCCAGTTTAAAAAGCCTAGTCATATTCAGGGATGTCACTTTGTAGAGTCAATGCAAAGGTGTCAGATAGTCTCGTAACTCTGCCAGAACATTACTGTGAATACACGGTGAGGGTTTTGTGATGCGTGCAGGTGCAGCAGAAGAGGTGGAAAGTGGAGACAAACTCCAGATTGGACTCTGTTCTGCTTTTGTCTTCTGTAAATCTGCCAGGCGGGGAGTTGGTGAGTTACCAGTCTGGGGTACATACCAATAGACTTTAGACATGTTCTTTGGAGGCAATCTTTCATTTGCTCTGGTTTTATCTACTTTTTCCCCAGAGAAGAAGATCGGCGGAGGATGAGCTGACCATGAGACAGTACCTGCAGGAGGGAGATCTCATCAGTGTATTTTGACTTTAATGATTGACCGTCTACAGTGACCTGGAGTGGTATGTTCTGCCTCCTATGGTGTTACCCATTGTCACTTCTGTGCTGGTTTCTCTCTCTAGGCAGAGGTGCAGTCTGTCTTCTCAGATGGAGCACTGTCCCTTCACACCCGCAGTTTAAAATACGGAAAGGTACGCTATTGCTAATTTTGGGCAGGCGCACACTGACACTGTTCTGGACGATGTCTCTCACCTGCCGTAACGTCATCCTGGTTGTTCCTCCCTGTCGCCATCAGCTGGGCCAGGGGGTGCTCGTGCAGATTTCCCCGTCGCTGATCAAGAGGCAGAAGACCCATTTTCACAACCTGCCCTGTGGGGCATCCATCATCCTCGGCAACAATGGCTTTGTGTGGCTGTACCCAACCCCAGAGCAGAAGGACGAAGAGGCCGGAGGCTTCTACACCAATCTAGAGGTGAGATCAAGAGATAGATAGATAGAAGAGCCAGGGAAATGTCAATTACGCGGCTTCTGTACATGCCCACACATGCTCCTGTGACAAGGGATTTGATCAGACTCATTGATGACACCTGTGTGGGTGCACAGGGACTACACTGTATTATGAATTTGAGAACAGCACAACACTTTATACCTTTTTTTACAGCGACCCGGAAGTGCTACCGAAGAGGGGTACACTTTATTCCTGTCTAGCCTGTAAACAGAGAAAATCTTAATTCACACAACTTGTCCCTCTGAGTTGATTTGGCTGATTAGTATTTACATTTACAGCATTTAGCAGACGCTTTTGTCCAAAGCGACTTACAATTAGTACATTTGTCAAAAATTACATGGTGCCATTACATGGAGCAGGTAGGGGTTAGGCAT
>JAOEHI010000004.1:1906786-1925148 GCA_025447815.1 Percopsis transmontana
AGCAAACTGTTTTACTTGGCATTGGGATTAACAGATTGGTAATATAAAGTGTACATGTTAGAACTTACTTCCAAAAAATTCTGCCCTGCATGTTTGGCAGTATTGTGGATAATATGACAGGGGCATCCATGTATGTAAATGCTGCCATTTTCCCTTAGCATTCTGGCTGCAATTGAATTTTTGGCTCCTGTATTTACAGGAGCATTGTCAATAGAGAGACCTACACAATTTATCCAAGGGATGTTACTTTCCTGCAAGGTGTCATTGATTTTTTTATAAATCACTTCAGCAGTTCCGCCCATTGGTGGTGCACATATCAAGGAATCTGTGCACAACTTTGTTGGTGTCAAATATTCTTACTGTGAGGGGATTCATCTTTTCTAGACCTGTAACAATAAGGTGCATTACTAAACCTACATGTTGTTCAAAAGTTGTATGAGTGTGGCAATAGAAATGGATAAAATAATACAAATTACTGGTAGCTGTTAAACTCATACCATTATCATTTGAGCCATCTGTGACAAGTGTGAAGGGATTCTCTCTCATCTTCATCACCAGTTCCTTCTTGAAATGAGGTGCCACTGCTTCATTTATGATGCACGTTGGTCTGGTAGTAGGCCTAACGTTACCTATTCCTGACTGAATGTGAACAAACACTAAATATCCCAACACTCCAGACTATAAACTGTATCATAGCAACATTTCTGGTGGGAAAATGTTAATACTGTAAGTCAGACATACCACATTCCAAGTTCAAACCATAGATAAAGATTCAACCATGGCGGTCTCCCACTGACCCCAAAGCTCTCTGTTTTGGACCAATTTCAACAATTTTCCAAGTAAGTATTTGACCTGTAGTATTGTTTTCCCTTTATTCTAAAGATGCTTAGTGATAGAAAACTTAAATAATAATAAATAAATAAATAGAAAATGTAAAACATGATTAGGAGGGATTTGTTTCAATGTTGCACTGGGCTTCAATGAAGAGACCCATCCAATCTCATGGCGCTTGAGAGGATCTGCCAAAGAAAATCGAATAGACTGCCCAAATCCAGGTGTGCAAAGCTGGCAGAGACTATACCCAAGAAGACTTGCAGCTGTTATTTGTGCCAAAATGGGCTTCTAAGTGCTGAATTAAATGAATTTATGTGAATAAGAGATGCATATTTTTTACATTACTGAATCATCAATGCCTAATAATCTATGGACTGTTTTAAAATTAAAGTTGTGATATTTGTAAGACCTGCTGTTACAAATTTGCAACATTTTCATAAAATCCTCAAAAAAAAGAAAAATTAAACAAAAAAAAAAAACTTGATCAGAGGCTTGCTAAAAACGGCCTTAAAAGGAGAAAAACAATTCTACATGAATCAAATCAATGCTGGGGTTTAAGAGAGTTAAACGTGCCAAACGGCGTAAGATAATGTAGGACGCATGTGCAATGTCTACTAGTGTTGAAAATCCTAGTTTGACAATGCTCCACTCTAGTGGCAGCCTGCAAAACTACTATTTAGTAGAAAACTAATTTCCTTCAGTATTCTGTCTTTCACCAAGGTAAAACTACTGTTCATATGGCCATATGGCCATAAAAGGCATGTGAACCCAGACTGGTGTTTTGAGTTGAACTTTCCTGAGTAGACCTTTTCTCAGGGTCGAAGTTGGGCGAAGATATGCTGCACATGTGCTGAGGTCAGCAATCAGCAATCTTAAAACAAAACGATAAAAAACTAAAAAGAATCCAGCTGTCCTGCCCTAGCCATAGGAGAGTCAGGGAGCTGTCAATCAAGTGGACAAGCCCCCTACAATCCTACAGTTCCTATACTGTGTTTCATGCAGGGGGCGCTCCTCATGTTTTTTGTTTTGATATATCAGATATTTGCACACAGTATGAATGCAAATTGTCTCGTCAGACCGATAGCAGACGGGTTCCCACATCAGCTTGATCAATATCTTACAATTACAATGAGGTCACGTAGCAGACGCTTTTATCCAAAGCGACTTACAATTACATGGTGCTAGTGTTAGGCATCTTGCTCAAGGATGCTTACAGGTAGGCCTAAAAGCTGTTACAGATCTGAGTAAACACTAAATGCCTCAAGTCCTGTATGTATTTATTCATTTACAGAACATACAGTATGTATTTTTGCAGGAGCAATATTCAAAATGAACTCTACCTTAAATTATCTCAGCAGGCAGAAAACTAATGATATATTCATAAGATCGTCTACACAATTAGAATTTAAAACAACAGTACACAAATGGAATTCAGAAATCAATGAAATTATGATCAACTTAATACTAGTGTATAGATCAGAGAAACTGATTTAGTAATAAATAAAAATAAAAAATTGCATTGTCGATTGCACAGGTCAAACAATCACACTGTAGTCATTGAAATGTACAGTACATTGCATCAAATGGCGTATGGTAAGTTTTATACTGTGCAAGACTCTTCACACAGTGGGAAATGCAGTAGATGTTGCTTTGTACTGTGTATATAAAACAAGTATGCTTTGCTAAGCCTGTGTTTCATTCTCGTTGGCATATGGAACAGCTAAATTCACTGACTCAACAAGGTGCAGAGCTTCAACTCTGCTCTGGTGGAAGTACAGATTTACTCTCTAGTAGAAAAAGGGGAACCCTTCTGTACCTTTATGTCAAAACAAACTGTCCTGTCTTGTATGGCTTGTTTTGGCACTTAGTTTGGACTAGACTGCCAGTTGACTGTCTATAGACTGTCTGTTGGCTCTGGACAATTTGTCTGTTTCATCGATGAGCTGTTACCAACCATTGGCCAGCCACTGGCCGTGTCTTACAGTATGTGATAGACATGGAAACACGCAACGGTTCCTGACACACTGAAACCAACAGGCCTTGCACCTATCAAATGACGATGAAGAAGAAGAAGACACTTTAAATGGGAATTCCAGACAATTCTGACCTGGACTTCATTTTCCCATTTCTCCCAGCTGTGGTGATCATTTGTGCCTTAAAATCAAATCAAACAATTCATTTTACAGTTCTGGCAATCTCCACTTTATAGATTATAATGGAAACGAACAGGGTCAACATAAAAAAACAAAACTCTTTAACTCACCCAAGATGTGTCCTGTTCTGTAACGTTTCTGTAACGATAAAGCTCACAGAATGTGATTGTAAAGTATTTGTTCCTGCTCGTCCTTCTTTGTCACAGTGCAGACAGGCACCACTCACAGTGCGCTGTAGTGCGTCAGTAAAACAAAACAATATTGCCACATTTAGGGATAATTATTACATCGTTAGCGATATATACGACTTCAAAAGGGCTCGTTTTTGGTGAGTGAAAGAGTTCCCCCCCCCCCACCATATGTCTGAACAACAAATATGACAATACACAATCCAAGTGGGGTCAAGGCGGGTCAGTGTTTTATGGTGATGCTGCGGTCGGCCACGGCGCAGGCGGGCAGCAGCGGGCCGCTGAAGGGGTGCGTGATGGAGTAGAGCACGGCGCTGGAGTCCGGCTCGTAGAACAGCAGCGTGCGGCTGGGCCAGTCCAGCAGCACGCCCACTCTCCTCGGCTGCCGCACCACCGGCAGGGGGACGTTCCGCCCGTCGTGGCAGAAGGAGAAGTCGCCGTCGTAGTGCGACAGGACCCAGGACTGGCGGTTGTAGCCCAGCCGCGCCTCGTTGCCGGAGCCCTTGCGCGGCAAGGTGGTGTAGCACGCGCCCACCTTGAAGGCCCCGCTGCGTCCCACGTCCACCACCCAGCTGTGCGTGCCGGACGCCATGGGCAGGCAGCCCAGGGCGTTGGGCCAGTAGTCGAAGCGCGCCGGGTTGTAGGCCGGAGACTGCCGGGGTTTCTTGGGGAGGAAGGTCAGAGTGCAAAGGTCATCCGACAGGGAGAGCAGGGGGCTGACTGTGTTCTCGTTGAACTTCAAAGCGGGTGAACCGTACGCTGGAAGGAGAACACACGCGCAATCAGGTCATTTAGTAAAGGCTTTTATCCAAAGTAACTTGTGAGCACAGTTACAGTGTTAAGGATGCTTACAGGTAGGTTGGGCTCGTTGGAGATCAAACCCAAACACCCCAACCACTAGACTATCCTGCCCCCCACAACAGCCTAAAACTAGAGTTGATGAACACAGAGCAGCAAAGAGAAGAAGAATGAGCTGCAGCTAATAGACTTAAGAATGGGTATGTTTGATTTTAAAACACCTAAGTGGTTTACAAGGGGCGCGCGTCACACTGACCCCTGGGTCCCAGCAGCAGCGCGCTAGCCCACAGCCCTCGTAGCAGCTTGCTGTCGCTGCAGCTAGCGTTCATGTTGAGCTGGTCCGTGTCCCGGGGCTCTCCCACGCCCTCCGCCTCCTCCACTCTGAAACAACACACGCACCACTTGACGAGTAACCAAACGGGTGGGGCAGCACCATCTGCTGGCCAAATTGAGGTAGCTTTCATCCAAAGCGACTTAGTGAGTACAATTACAAGTATTATTTGTAGCAGGTAGGGGTTAGGCCAACTCCGGGGCCCGAACCCTAGACCTTACGGCTGGGAGTCGAACACCCAGGCCACTAGACCATCCTGTCCCCGCAGTTCTCAAACATTTTGAGTAACAAACCCAGAAGTTCTTCTGACTGACTACTGTGGCCCTAATTTGAGCCAATTCGATTGTTTAACCTGCTAACCTGCAGATGGTGCTGTTGCTACCGTTGTGGTTACACTTGCATCCAGATGTGTTTTGATTTGATGGGTAGAATTCTTTATTATAGTTAGGAATGCATTATATGGTTATGATGCTTGATTACCTTTCACCAATCTCCTGAACTGCAGTCTGAAAATCAGAGAAAGATGCAAAACGTCACTAATTTTGTTATTAATGTCATGGCCACTATAAAGACTGTTGTTATTTCACCAGAATCCACACTGTTCTTCACCAAACATGCAGTAACCTTTGCCAATATATAATATATTTTACTATATTATAATATTTTTATTATTTTACCTGAAACTTTTCTTTTATTGCTTTGTTATCAGTCTCATTATGTATTTTATTCTATAAAGCACTTTGTAATCTCTCTTTAAAGGGCCTGGACAGATATCCAAGACAACCTCACAATTATAAACAAAATAGGGTCTATACATTAAGCATCTAAAAAGCCTCATTTGAACATTTAATGCCAAATCAGAAACCTATTAATTTCAATATTTCTCCTCTCTCCGTACTGTGTTGACATTTGCAGCAGACTGCTTATACTCAAAAGAACCAATCACAGAGGAGGCGTCAGTTCTCCTGCTCTGACTGGTAACAAAACAGACACAAAGTGGAGTCACTGGGATGTCAATCAGACCGGGTGCGTATGTGCCCACACGGTCCTGAGAGTAGGCCTAACCAGCAGAATGACCAGTGGTTGGGCTGGGTTTTCACATAAATGCAGGTTTGTTTTTAAACTCAAATTGCAGTGGCTACAATACAATGCAATTTCCCCAGACTGTGGAATGCTCTTCCTCCGCAGGTGCGTTACTACATGCACATACGACATGCGACCAGTCACCTCATTCACTAAACTGTAATCTTTAACCCTTTGTGGGACTCTCCCTTGTCTCCCGCACCCTCCTCCATCCACCCTCCCCCAACCCACCAAGCTTGCATTATTCACCATTCTTTTTGTTTTTTCATTAAATGTTATTAAATGTAAAATTTCTAACATGTATGCTCCTGTCTTAGTCAACTGTTTTTATATTTTATGTGTCTTTATATTTGTGTTTTTACTCCCACTGGTCCACCTTTAATGTAAGATGTGTCTTGAAAATAAAATAAAATATATTATTATTGTTAATATTATTATTATTATTACTACTATATCAGCAGAATGCCACAGCCCTGTTAGGAAAGGTGCCGTGGATATACAGTGTATTGTAACGGTCGTTCGTGCCGTGCTCACCGCCAGCTGTGTGTCTGGCGTGTGCGTGAGCGCGCGCACGAGCCGGGAGCGTGTGCTGGTGAGGCTGGCCAGGGCCTGGCTCCAGTGGACCCGCTGCGTGAGGAGACAGGCCTCCACCCTCTCCTCCTCCCGCTGCACCTCCTCCAGGAGACGCTGCTCCTCCTCCTCCAGGGCGTCCCGCGCCGCGTTGGCCTGGGCCAGCACCTGCTCCCTGGCGCGGGCGGCCTCCACCTGCGTGGGGGGGTGGGGGGCAATCAGAACGCAGGCTTAACTGCCGCTGCTTTGCTCTTATACGCCACTAGGGGGCCGGCTCCAGAGCAGAACAAGCCTCTGCCAGCACAGGTCTATAAGAGATTCTGGTCTGGACAGCTATGGTCACTTCTAATGCTTCCATTTAAAAAAATATTGTTCCATTAATGTGATATTAAGGGTTAAAGAAGGTGAGATCCCAATCCTCGAACAGTGACCAATTGCAAGAAGGTACAATGCAAATGTGTCTCCAAAAATGTGTACATACTTAGAGTATCTTGTCTTCATCAGTATCTGTTGGGTTTGAGGTTGTAAATACATGCAGTTGATTTGCTAACTAAAAAACTAGCATCGTGTGTCACTGTGAGTTTGAGAAAGCCACGTGATGGTTACATGCTGAGTCATGACGGACAGGCGTTCGTCTCACCTGCAGCGCACGCTCCTTGGCGTTCAGGGTCTGCTCGATGAAGCGCTCGACCCTGAGGGCCTGCAGCTGCATTTTCTCGCACACGTCCACCAGCTGATTCTGTTAAAGAGACACACACGTTTTTATATATTTACATCTTGCCACTGTCAACCTCGACGACCCGGCCCGTGAACTGCCCACGTGTCCCCTATACCTAAGAGGACCTAGAAAGATTCTGTTTTCCCAGACTTGGTAGACTTCCACTCTGTTTTGTTTAAAGGTACACTCCTCAATTTGTGTCTTCAATCGCTGTGGCGTTGATTTGAAACTCAGCGAGGGTGTAATGCTTTTAACCAGAGGACTGAGTGCCTTGCGTTCCTCTCTACCCCTCCTCCACCAACAGACGTGTTTCAAGCATCAACAGTGAGCCGGGCTGAAAGTTGAGCATCTGGACGTGCCATAGCGCAATCAAGGAATGTACCTCTAATAAGTGGTTATACCTCCTTGCACCATAATTGCAACTTGTAATTCCAGTTCCCTCACATACCACACTGAGGAACAATCAAGGAAAACGAGGTCTAGGATTTGATTCCTGTAAAACGTGGCACACCTCAGGAAGGTAGCCTATGGGATGTAGCCTATGTAGCCATTCAACCAAAACACCATAACCAAATCAACACACAAACTGTCAACAAATTAGGCTATTATCATTCATGCACAATGTCAGCACAATTTACAACGTGTAGGTCTACCTGAAAAACTAATACTCTTAGGTAGGCTAATCGATTTAAGCAATCTAATTTCACCCCTGTAATGTTCACCTATAGTTTACCTAAGTGTAATTACCTAGTTACTTAGTTACTTATTACTAGCTATAGCCGAACACTAAAGCGTTTTATGCGATGCTATAGACTACGCTACTCATACTAGGCGTTTAAAGAAGGCTACATAATTAATGCTTCATATACGTACAATAATTTCAGATAAAAAAAACAATGGAGCTCACCCTAATAGCAGTCACTCTGGTGGTCAGTGGCGTTACGACATGTCCCACGCAGGACCCCGCCGTGGTGCAGCGAGAGCAGACAAGTTTCTGCTCCGAACTGCAAAACCAGTCCAGTTCGGATTCGTGCTCCACGCATAGTTCAGGTTCGCGTGATAACGTTCTCGGGTCTGAGTCCGCGGTGGTCGTCGCCGATGTGGCCTCGGGAACGGTGTCGCCCACAGAGATGGCTGCCGGATATTTCTCGTTCAGTTGCAAAGTCCGGCTCAACGGGGAAAATAATGGTTGATCAAACTCCATATTTCTGTGTTTCCGACTGCTCGTAACGTTTCCCCCGATTTCTAGCTCATCGATCACACACGACAAATCGCATGATTCTACCTCCGCGTTCATAGCACAAAGGAAGTTAAGTCCTAGAATAAAAACCTAGCAGGTGTATTGAGAAACAGCACCGCGCCTATACAGCCCTGTAACACAGGTGTAACAGGTGAGCTAAAGATAGCCGTGAACACGGAAGTAACGCTGACGACGCTGAGGTCAGGGCTTGCTGCAAACCCAGACCCGCGCCGCTTGCTGGGACAACACAGGGTAGTTGATGAAAGAGGGTTTCGGCTTTACAGTTGTGTAAGTGTGTCTACGAGCCCCACGTGTTCTTTTAAGTCATTCGTCTGAATCGTGTGTTTTAGACACCGTTAAACAGTTGCTAACGTGTCTAGGCTACACCTGCTTCCACGAAGAAACGATCGTCTTAACAGTGTTAAGGCGAGAGACGTGAAAAGGTGAAAAATTAATAACAACACTACACTTAGTCAGCTGATAATATAGGCCAGTGGTTCTCAAACTGCATTTTAGCTTCCAGCCCCTTATAAAACATGAATGTAAATATAGGATTTAATTAGGCTATACCTAAAGACTAGGCTACTACAATTTAAAAGGTTGTTGAAGCCTACTGCAACATTTCAGATCAATAAATGGAGACAATTTGAAAGCTTGACATTCACAGGTTGACATTCCATGGATATATTCATAGGCCTATTTATTTAGTATCAGAAAACAGTAGCCTACTGTTTTCATGTTTATTGTCAAATTGTATGATTTCCATTTTCTCTCACATAGCCTACGCCCTGATTTGCCTTCAAGTAGCCCTAGGGGTACACGTAGTCCTACCCCCATTAGAGAAACACTTAGTTTCACATTAGACAGCAGTCAATGACTGACAGGTTATGTCAAAGTTATTACACAATCATGGGTAGGCCACCAGGTAAAGGCAAGCGACAAAAGAATTCCCTACAAGGAAAAAACAAGAAAATATAACAATATAGCCTAGCGTTTGGACATTGAAGTTATAGGTGACCAGTAGAGAGGTGTCTCACTTAAGATGCCCATCTTATCCTACTGTAAATATGTTGTTCTACAGACGGGTACAGAAGCGGTCTCTGCAATGAGGCTAGAACTGTAACCTATAGCGTAAACATGACTGAAGCCCTAGTCTATACTGCAGCCAGTGGCTGTCCTTTTCTGCGGAAACACTTGTGTTGTCTACAGCAGTAGTTCTGAACATGGGAGCGGTGATATACTTCTGATGATTTCAAGAGTTTTATTGTGTTGTTTTTTAATGTGGTTTTAGAGGGTAGTGGGAGTAAGAATTTAAAAACTACTGGAATTACATTACATTTTATATAGGCTACAAGATGATACAATATAGTCATACCACAGTACTACAATTACTAGCAATAATAATTTGGATTAGAAGATTCACAATAATTTACCATTGCTTTGTATATTTTTAGTAGGCTATATTGTAGCACTGCAAAACAACAACAAACAAAACAAAAGGGTTAGACTATAAATTCGTAGTCTTTTATCCTATGGACATCTTGTTATTGACATCACTTTGCTATAGAAATGAAATCATGCCTAGATATGCCATGCTAAAATAAACTATTTTTGTGTTACAAATACAGACACACATATTTCGCCAAAGCAGAGAACAATTTCCCGCGAAAACAACTCACAGATTGTGGTAGTACACAGGAAGTAGTCACGAGGCTCACGGTGATTTGGGTGGTCTTTAAAACCTATACTTCTATTCGATTGGACAAGCCGATCGTGTGGCTGCTGCTAGAACGCGTGCATGTAAACCCTTTTTTTATTGGACAGGAAACTTTTTAAGCAGAATTTTTATAGGTGGATCATATTTAGCTATTTTATCCCGCCCCTAAATCGTATTCGGCTTTTCTACGCCAGCCAGCGGTGTCAGCTGAGGTTTGATTGCTACTGGAGAGAACCAGAATCGGACAAATATTGAACGTATTTAACGGAAATTATATCGGGGCTGGGGGGTCGCCCTGACGAGATCTGAGATCGAAATCTTTTAGCCTAAAGATTGGTTTCATTCTGTAACCATCTACACTCCCAATGTCGGATTTCAAGCTGGGGATTGTTCGACTTGGCCGTGTGGCCGGGAAGGTGAGCTTGTTTCCAGGGCTGCCATGTGCGATAAGGGGAGGGCCCGCTGGATGACAAAAACGCAATGAAATTGTTCACTGTGCTGTTAGGTGGCAGCGAAACTGTATTTGGTGTAAGGTGGCAATTGTGCCACGCTAAATATCGACGCTTTACACCGCAGGAATGGTGACCTGTCGAAATGTTAACTGCGCTGAGTTTATTCGGCGTTCTCTGTTGGGATCACGTCGTTGCGGCTAACATTATGCTAACGCTAGATACGTTAGCCGCTATCATTAACCTGAAATAGTATTGGCATCTTGGTGGTCCTAATTCTAACCGCACATCTGATATACTCTTTATGTAGAGAGAGGTCGAAATTGAAGGCTGTCTTTCTGTGTATTTTTCTGACGCTAGGTAACTTAGACCTAAAGTTACCGTTAGCATGTGTGGCTTTGCCGCGATAGCTTCGTTTCTCAGTACAGGACGGTTGTCTACATGTTAAGTACTAGCTAATAAGGAAGCCATTGCCACGCTCCATCCCCAATCTTTTGTGCATCGTGACAAAGCACAGTTTGACAATAATGTTTGACAGCTACGCCTGAAAAGCCGCCCAGTTACAAATGTCGCTTGGAATCACATTACATAATAGACGCCATAGACGAGTCCAACGTTTTTTTTTTTAAATAGAGAAACGCTCATGCTAATGACTAAGATGGACCTGTGTTGTTGGGATGGCACTGGACAACAGACACTAAACAGTAGTCGTCATATTTGCATTTCTTTGTTGTGTCAGATAGTGTGCCCTGCCGAGGTAAACCCTGTAACGTTAACGCATCGATTGTTTTGACCTTTGATTTCTCAGGTACCTATACTATGTTGTCACGACAATGTAGCGTGTCCCCAACGGTCTTATACAGTGCATATTTTATTGATTCCTTCAGAAATCCCGGTGTCCCACTTGGTTATTTCGTTTTTAATAGGGTGATTGTAGACCATGTAAACCCAGGCTAAACAGGAACATATGTCTGGTCTCAAGGAATATAAATACATTTATATAACATGATTTCCATCTCCTCATGTTCCATCTCAGGAATGTAAATACGTGAACATATCAATAGAAACTACATTCATTTGGACTCTCTGCAAATGCCAAACAGACACTAAAGGGGTAATTGATGGGTGACATTGCCACTGTCAACTGCACAATCCCATCTAAAAGTTTTTGGCCAGTGTTGTATTATCTTGCTGCATTAAGTATTTCTCACCCAATGTTATCAAGGCTTGTGCCTTTTCTTCTACACACCTTTTATTTTTTACTTGAAGAGGATTTCTTAATATAAAAGTAGCTGATTTGTACCGTTCACTGACTCAAGGTGCAGCCCAAGTAAATATGACCGACACTAGATCTTAAAGCAGTGTAGCTAAAACGGTAGCGCCGAGTTGTGGTTGTGAACAGTTGTGAAGCTTTGTTGTCCAGCTAATAAACTCGTACATTGTTTTTCTTTAGACTAAATACACGCTGATTGATGAACAGGACATACCGCTGGTGGAAAACTACGCCTTTGAGGTAATCGGATTCACCGGAAAATCATTTTTAAATGTTTGCTTTTCGGGGGGGAGGGGTGCATAAAAATAAATAACCAATTAAACTTCGCTCTGGCCCATGTTTCAATCCACTAATATTTTGTTGTTTTTTGGTCAGGCACGCATGGAGGTAGATGCCGATGGCAACGGGGCTAAGATCTTCGCCTATGCTTTTGACATTGGCAAAGGGCGCTGGGCTGGAAGGCCCCTGCATGAGCTCCTATGGTGAGTCATTAGCTCAATATCTGTTATATAGGTGGTGTAGTGTGGAGATGTGGCACTCCATAGGAGGAGATCTCTATGCCAAATGGATGGGTTCTGCTGGTTATTGTTCTAGTCCTCATCAGGTGAAAATACTAGAGAATCGTGAGCTTTATCAGTCTATGCTCTGGTCTGTTCTAGTGTCTTTGCACACAGTGTTAAAGTTTATAATGCCCAGTGTGCAAGATTAAAGCGAAACATCACAAGCATTAAGATTGGGTGGCGGTCCCACAGGTTTATGTCAGCCCTGAAAATGTGGTAAATGTGTTGCCTGGTGACGTGACCATTGAGCTCACGACGAGAGCAGGACGGTAAAATTAGGTGAGCAACCAGGTGACAACAGTAATGGTAGCCATCCAAAGTTAGAATATGTAAACTTTTTGTCGCGACAGAATTTACAGCCGGATGTTGCGTAACTCCCTCACACAAGGAGAAAACCAGGGGCAGTGAGGACGATTATCGTACTTTGCAATATAGCAATATTGTGTGTCGTAGGGCTTTTATTTCGATTACGATTTTGGCTTCCAACAATTACGAAAACGACTTAATCATGATAAAACTATTATTTTGCCGCATTCTGTTTTGCAGTGACGCTTTAATTTTGTAAAAATGGGCTAGTTCAGGGCGAGCCAAGATGGCGGAAGGAGAGCGTCTGGTCAACAAGATGGATGAAACAAATTACGCTGTTTAGAAACACTTTGGTTTCAAGGAGCCCAACGAGGAACAAAAACAAATTAAAACAAAGTCAATGAGTAATAGTGTTAAATAATCGTGATTATAATATCGTTTTATCGCCCTGGCCAACAGAGCTAGTAACTTTGGTGTGGAACCAGACACTATAAACGGTTAAAAAGGCAGGAAAATGAGCAGCTGCCATTCATTTAATGATCACGAACACACCGCTTCATTGATAGTACAAGCTGAATTCTCAAAGGCTTTTGACGCTGACACTACCCTAGAAAACACATAAGCACCCAAGTATAATATACTAGTTTTATTGGATCTAAGAAATGCCTCAAGGCAATTGCTTACCTGGCCACTAATTGTGCTCACCAGTCAGGATAAAAAACAGTTTGTGTGTTTTAGAGTTTTCCATTTGCATGAGGGCAGGATAGTCTAGTGCCCTGGAGTTGGCCTACCCTTGTGATTTCTAACCCCTCAAGCCTCTCTCTCCACAGGGAGAAGCACAGGGGAGGCATTGCCCCCAGTTTTCAAGTGGTCCACATCAACTCGGTGACCGTGGACAACCGGCTGGACAACCTGCGTCTGGTGCCCGTCGGGTGGAGTCCCAAGCCCGAGGAGGTTTCCAGCAAGCAGAGGTAGGTGGCATAGCAGCAGCAGCGGCTAGACTAAAATGAACCAGCCCTTGTCTGAATTGGCCCATTTCCTCTTTTCAACATTGAAAATAACTCTCAGAGATGTAACGCTCCTTGGCAAGTGCACATGAGCAATGGCCAACTGTTCAGATGGATGGTGAAGTCTTCTCATCTACCACTCAACCTGCTAATATGCTTTCTCTGCCTTCTGTGGAGAATATCCAGCTGCCTTTTATTACCAGCCGCTCGCTATACCTTGCCGGTATTTTTGCAGAAAATAGGGTTGTCGCAGTAACCATGTGTAGAGGTTTATCTTGAACAGGTTTGCTCTATGATTGCGTACTGTATGACACGGCGAACGTTTCAGTAGGAGGCCATCCAGCTGACGCAATGGGGTGCTGTGCCCTTGCTGGTGAGGACTCTATATTTGGATGGCGGATCGTACCACTTGACGATGGCAGTGGGTGAACACAGTACCAGGACATGGGCACGAAAGACCTCGTTATCGCTGGTGTTGCTAGTGAGGCGCTGTATTTTAACTGGTGAATACAGGACTACAGATGGGCCTCTCTTCACGGCTGCCAAATGAGAAGGTGTGCACAGTTCCAAGTGCACAGTGTGTATCTTATAAAAAGAATATATAATTTCAGGCCGGGTGTTTTCCGTGCGTCGTTTATACATGCGGAATACCTGATCACAGTTGGTGTTTTTGCCTCTAGTCACCATCGCATCATCAGAGGCTAAACTGACATTTTGATTTGATGCAAATCTGATGATATGCACAGTTGGATACGGTGCTCATTGGCCATGCAGTGTCCATGCTAGGGATGTCCCGATCCTCGAAAAAGAGCACGATGAAAACGCTAGACAATAAACCACCACGCATCATATCCTTCTTGACCGCCTTGACACATAGCTACTGCTACTCGCAGTCGCAGTCTAAACAGGAAGCGGCGTATCTCAGTTGTTAATTCAAAATAAAGTTTCCGATCATTAAATAATATACCAACTGTACATTAACATGTATCGAAATATTCAAGATTATATCCAAGTCTATCGTACTTACACATTTCTATTAACTAATATATCTTGGTATTATCAATTCTAATCACTTATCCAGTAATAAAGTTGATCTCTGTACATTACAAAAGATCGAAACAGGACGTAGATATAAGAGTATGGTACAATTATAGACTATATTTAAATATTTATTAAAGGATAGGATTTGGCAGCTATAAATAAACAGATTGGATCAGGATACCAGAAAAGTTTGAGGGGAAAAAAATTTTGTATTGCGGAAGTGATTGCAATGTTGATAAATCCTTTTTTTTTTTTTTTTTTAAACTCCACTACAGCCTTGAGGCCATGGCATGCTTCCACATACGGTGCGCGCGTACCGTACGCGGACGTGACCACTTTGCATACTCATGTTGGCGTGGACGAGTTTCTGGATGCATGTGCACTACGACCTCACTACTTCAAAATGATGCTCTCATTCCACTTGGCCAGCCGTTTTAAAATGTTCTTCTGTCACTACCACTCCCCCTACTGGATTGGCATATGTGCATATAAGTGCAGGCAAAGCGTACAAAACTTTGGCGACGGTGTACAAGTGACAAAATGTGTCTGTGTGATGGAGAAAAGACAACGTCTAAGCCATAACCAAAATATCAGATATCATGTCACAATATCGATACGTTGCCCAGCTCTACTGCAAAAAGTTCAGTAAATAATGTAAATCTATATTTATAGACATTACTGGCATGGCTTTCCTGCTGATCCAAGTGGGTCACTGGGTTTGATAAGAGTTTGCAAACACAAGGTTATTGATTGTGTGAACACACACCCACAATCAATAACCATGTGTTTGTGTGTGTGTGTGTCTTTCCAGTGGAGGGATGCACTGCAGTGAAAACGAGACCTTTTTTAAGTTTTCTTCTGTCAGGTCCTTTCCCTCCTGTTCTCTCTCCTCGAGGAGAGAGCTCTTCCTCTGGTTCCCCTGACTGCTCTTCTCCTCGTCACTGGATGGCGAGTCACAGGGTCGTTGCGTACACCTGAGCTACCTCCCCTTAGAGAGCAGTGGCTGTAATAATAGTCGTTGTTATGTGAAACTGCACTACCAGGCCTGGACACTGGGGGCTTCCTTGTTAACTCAACCTGCCCCCCCCCCCAGAGAGCAGTCCCTGTACTGGCTGGCCATCCAGCAGGTCCCGGCAGACCCAGTGGAGGAGCAGTATCTGGAGCTGAGCCGCACGCGCTACTACAATGCTAACGGGGAGCTGGTGGAGGAGGAGGAGTGCTCCTGCACCTACTACGAATGTCACTACCCCCCTTGCTCACTCATCGAGAGGCGGGTGAGTGCTAGAGGCATCATTATTATTATTATTATTATTATTATTATTATTACTATTATTATTATTATTATTAATTCTTAACTCTGTTATATTGCTTTGTGTTGACTGTCAAAGCACCTTGTCAACTGTGTTTTTAAGGTGCTCTATAATCAAAGTTGGTGCCCAGCCCTAAGACGCTTGTCTCCCCCCTGTCTGTCTGTCTGCAGCTGCGGGAGTTCAACATCTGCGGGCGCTGCCAGGTGGCGCGCTACTGCGGCTCCCAGTGCCAGCAGCGGGACTGGCCCGCCCACAAGAAGCAATGCCGAGAGCGCAAGCGGGCGCTGGCCCTGGAGTCGGAGCCCGAGCGGTGATCGGGCGATCGTCCCCTCCGTCAACTCGACGGAGAGGAGGAGGAGGAGGAGCAGCGGCGGTGAGGGGAGGGTCAGACTCTGGGGGGAGGGGTGGGGGAGACAAGGGAGGGACAGGGATGAGGGTGGGCTGGCGCAATCTGCTGAGAGACTAATGACGGAGGACAATGTTGGTGGACGGGGGGGGGGGTGAGGAGCGCAACGCCAAAAGACAAGGCTCCCCATGCTCCAGAACTGGTCCGTCTCCGCGAGCTGGGGAGGACGGGGAATGCTATTATTATTATTATTATTATTATTATTATTATATTTTTTTTTTTTGTTTCCTTGAGGAGGGAGGCCTTTGGGCTCCGCCTGCTGCTATGTTTTTGTACGTGAGGAGTCCCGCCTGGCACCGAACCGGGGCCTGGTTTCTTTGTACCACACTCAAGAAAACGTTTAGTCGTCGCCATCCACGTGTCGTTCACCCCACCCTCTGGTGCACACGGATGCTATCTTTACGGTCAACTGCACCTACCCCCTCCACACACCACCCACTTCCCCTCCACCCACGCCACCCACTACCCCCTGAAAAGGCTGTAGTACTGTGACCAACCACAACCTGCAGCAGATAGATTTCTCTGATTGAATCTCATTACCAGTATTGTGTGTGTGAGTGAATGCTGCCATTATGGACTGAAGGACACTGACATAGTGGTAAAAGTGAGGCGTCTGCTTTTCTTTTCTTTGAATGGGGTCATATTCCTATTAAAAGAATTTTAAATTTCACAAACTAACATATGGTTGGGACTTTGCGGGAACTTGTTCTTTTAATGAACTAGGTGCAGATACATGTCTTTTTTTTTTTTTTTTTATGTCATGTTCATGTCAAGAGGAGTTACCTTCAAAATGTTGCTTCAGCAAGAGGTGTGTGTTTTATTTAATTTTGTTTTTATTTTACACATATCTAGATATGATCTCCTTTGGCACTCCTTGATATTGACGCTTTAGTCAGGTGTTCAAGGTTTTAGTTGAAGCGCCCCCTGAACGGTCCCACGTGACTAGCTGGTCATGTATGTGGCGTGAGAGCAGGCGGGTGTACAGGCTCTAGCGAATTGAAGGTGTACTCCTGGTATGTATCTGTACATTATTTATTTCATTAACATCTAGGTTTCCTACACGGTGCGTAGTTCAAGAGACTGAACCGAACAATATTGGGACCTTCCCGTGCGTTTAACTGACAGGGACGGTAGGTTTAGTTACTACTTCTCTTAATTTTGACATTGTGCTTTACTAATCTCCTGAACTGTAACAGATTAAACGAGTCCTAGTTTCTGTTCGTGAAACGACTTCCCTTTGTCCTGTAATGCTCTACGCCTATCGCGTAATACGTGTGCAAGGTGTCCTGGGAGGGAGGAAGCAAACTTGAAATCGCACAAAAAACAATTTTTTTTACGTTGGATACAGCTTCCTTGTTAACCAGGCAGGCAGTCGTTCAATTAATTGTATTCTGTCTATTAGATTCCATCTGCCTGCCTTTTCACTGAATTACCCACAATGCACACCTACTTGTGTCCTAGCGCGTCTTAGGTAATGAACCGTGATAAAACACTCGCGTACAAGCATGTAACACTCATATGTACATGCGACTTGTTTATTTTGTATGTATGTGAACAGGCCTTTTTATTTTTAAAACACTGTGCACTCAAACATTGGCTCCCATGTTAGTGTCTGTCATATGGGGGGGGGGGGAAATGGGTGGGCAGGGGTTATTGTACAGATTGTGTCTGATATCTTTATTGTTTTGTATGAATATAAGCATTAATCACTTAGAAATAAAGAGCTACAGTATGTGAATGGATTTACAGTTGGGGATAACAGACCATCTCGTCACTGTAAACTTATATGATGGAAAAAAAAGAATAAAGTGATCTTAAAAACCGTCTTGTTGGTAAAGGTGTGACATATAGGTCCTGTATTTGGAAAGTTTCTGTAATTTGTGCCAGATGGAATTCACAGGTGCCCACTACTATAACCCAGTAGCCTTTTTGAAGAATTACAGAGACAATCTCCATAGTTTCCTGAAGTTGCAGTTCTTATTATATTGTTTGTGTATATAAATGCAACGTCTGCTTTTTGCGGCTCACGGTGCAGACATACCATAGAATAAAGGATGCTTGTGGTGTAGACATCCTCCTGCTGGGCACTGTCATAAATTACAACTTAAACAGAACAGAGCCCCTCTGAAATGACAGGACTCTCAATATTAATGGCATTATGGTATAAAATTGCATTACTACCCCAGTCAATCCATCGTGAGAATATTTTAGGGCACACGCCTTATTTTGTGTCTGTACTTGCCCTCGTGATCGGCACCAGCATTACGAAAACCCGTAGAGTATATCGCTAGCTACTTTCTACCCCCCCCCCCCGGGGGGGGGGGGGGGGGGGGGGGGGGGGGGGGGGGGGGGGGGGGGGGGGGGGGGGGGGGGGGGGG